>VMDR010003168.1:0-76269 GCA_007922815.1 Macrotus californicus
TGTTTCTATTTCTCTTCTTTTGTGTCTAATACATAGTCAAAAAAGACAAGAAGGAGAAAAGACTATGGAAACAATCTACATTTAATCTAATGATTCTTTACCCTAACAAGACATGTCCTACAAATCCATTTAATAAATATTTAGTAACAACCAGTAATATTTATTAATCATTTACTTATATCAGTCACTGTACTTCTGGCATCTAGAAAACCCTTGGCAAATTTTTGTTGGGTGAATACTAGATGTCACTTAATTAAAAAAAAATTTGTGAAGTGAAATTATCCCCATTTTCTAGATGGAGGACATTGGAGTTTGGAGAGATAGAGTGAGTAGGTCAAATGCTTACAATTAGAACTTATAAAACCCAGGTTCTTCTTCTGATTGAACTTAGTGCATACCTGTTCTGGACACTGCAAGGTGTGGGGTAGAGACAGGACAAGCAGCTTCTCCTTTGTGTCTCTCTTTGCATGTGAGGAGGAGAAATCCGGACTCAGTTTAGGGAGGAGGCGAGTACTGAGCTGGTCCTGAAAAAAAATAGTGGGCAAAGGAGGCATAGGAGGGGACAATGACAGGGAGGGACTCAAGGGCCAAGATAAAGAGAAAGGAGTGTGTGAAGGTGCTGGGCAGGTGCCGAGTAGCTCAGCCTACCCAGATCGGGGAAAACTCATTTGGGGGTTGTTGGGAGGCTGGTTTGGAATTCTGTGTTAGTTCGACTGTAGTCTTTGAAATATTGGTTTGGCCAAAAAGTCTGTTCACTCTTTTTCTATAAAAGACACATTTTTCATTTTCACCAATAACTTTATTGATTTGGATATATTGAGTATGTCGGCCATCTCCCACATGGTATAATGTCGATTGTTCTCAGTTAATGTCTAGATTTGATTGCGGTCCACTTCAACTGCACTACGCAACTGTGGAGCGTCATCCAGCGAGATATCTTCAGCACAAAACTTCACAAACCACTTTTGACACGTTCAATCAGTCACAGCACCTTCTCCATACACTGCACAAATCTTTTTTTGCATTTCAGTTGTGTTTTTACCTTTCTTGAAATAATTCAGCATAAAATGCTGAAAACGTTGAGTATTTTCTTTCATCTTCAACATCAAAGTGGCTGAACAAAAATTCACCAATTTTGACTTTTTAAAAACTGCACGCTGATATGACAGCTGTCACAATACAGTCTAACAAAATTGTTTCAAATGAAGGTAAAAACAACTAAGCACTACTAGAGCGATCTTATGAAAAAAAACCAAATGAACTTTTTGGCCAACCCAGTTGTTTGTGGAGAGGCTTGAATAACAAGCTAAGAACACGTGCTACTGTGGATTAACCAAGGCCCAGAGCACTGGTTTACCACGTTTCCAGTGGTGTAGATGAGTCTGTTCAGGGAAAGTTCCTTCTTCCTGTTGATGTTAGGAAAGTTCTGGGCTGGTCTTTCCTCACCTTTAGGTATGGTAAGGTGTAAGATTCAAATTTGGATTTGAAAATAGGAATCAATAGCTCCTTGGACCTGCTTATTTGTTCTGAAAATTGGGAAAAAATGAGAATTCTTTACACAGTGTCTGGATATATTTTCTTTGGGAGTCCCTAGGAACGTTTAAGAATAAAATCCAAAGATTCAGGATCCTGTAGGCCGAACATTTAATTCTTAATCTTTCCTTTATCTCAAGTCCAACAAGAAGGAGTCAGTGAATACTTTAGCCTAGTTGTCGCTTGATAAAAAGCAGTGTGAGGGGAGCATTAATCTTGGCCATATGGCTCAGCATGGCTCAGAGTAAAGACCCATAATGCACGAAGACCAGGTAGGAGGCACTTGTGGCAAGTGATGGGAAAGTTTTTCAAGAGAGCTGAAGAACGTGTTCATCTCTTTACTCATTCACTTGTTCAGTTACTCAATTATTTATTCGTTCAACAAAAATGCAGAGAGAATTTATCAGGTGCTAGGTAGTGGGTCAAAGCCCTGAAAATTGGGTGTTGGTAAACAAACCCATAATTCCTGTCTTCAAATAATTTAGAGTCTCTTCTAAACTAATTATCGTGTGTTGCTATGCAGCATTACAGAGTTGCAGGGTGATGGGATGTTATAAAATTCAAGATGTCCAGCAAAGGGAGAGAATACTTGACTACATAGTGGTCTCCCTGACCCTGACGGTGACTCCTGCACTATGTAGGAGCCTGACTTAAATGTCTTCCAAAATACCTTCCAAACAAGAGAGCATAAGAATCTAGAATTCATGTTTATAGGTATGGGCATCTGAGCCTCGGATGGGGCCTTGTAGTGGGATTTGTATCAAAAGAAGTCAACAAAGAAAGTGAGGAGATGATTTTCTTTCTTATTCTAGAACAAAACCAATGTGGGATGGAGTAACCACAGATCAAGTCTTCTCAGAAAAACTGAGGAATGCAAAGCGTGAGTTCTTACACACATGCGCGCGTGCACACATACACACATGCAAATGGAGAATCACCTTTCAGGTTTAGCCTGATTCCCAAGTCAAAAAAGCATGAGGGTTTTCTTGTTTTTTTTTTTTTTTTTTAAAAACTTCACCAGAGGGTATGTTTATTGATTTGAGAGAGAGAGAAACATCAAATGGTTGCCTCCCATATGCACCCTGACTGGGGATCAAGCCCACAACCTAGGTGTGTGCCCTGACCAGGGATGAAACCCATATCCTGTTGGTATATGGGATGATGCTCCAATCAATTGAGCCACCTGGCCAGGGCGAGATTGGTTTCCTTTGGCCCTAGGTCTGGCAGCGTAACTGACTCAGGCAAGGAGGAAAGTCAGGCTGGTTTCTGATTGTGAGATGAGCTTGCTGTCAGGAGGTCGGTGTGTGTTCTCAGTGACCAGCTGTTTCTTGGCTGATGCCTCCACCGGGGTCGTGCAGCTGCAGCAGTCCCCCTCGAAGCCTCATGAGAATATTTTCGCAATAATTTAACACATTGCAATCTCTCTGAGCCTCAGTTTCCCTATCTATATAATGGCACCAATGATACCGGGGGGGGGGCACTGTAAGGATTAAATGATACCACATAAGCAGTTTGCCAAACAATACTTGTCCCTGGTTAGAATCAAATGCTTGCCTCATACCATCACATATAGGAAAAGTAAACTATGACTTCACTCATATGTGGGATTCAAAACTGAAAACAACAAATGAACAAATAAGACAAACAACAAACAGAAACTCAGAGACACAGACAACAGTATGGTGATTATCAGAGGGCGGGCGGTAAGCGGGGTAAAACATGCTATGGTGACAGAAGATTTAACTTTGGGCAGTGAACACAATGCAGTCTATGGATGATGTATTATAGAATTTTACACTTGAAACTTGTAAAACTTAATAACCAATGTCACCCCAATAAATTTAATTTAAAAAATCAGAAAGAAATGCTTTATGAGAGAAGTTTGGCAAGAAAGATGGGAAATTATTAATTAATTAATATTTTCCCCAGTCAGGTTCTAAGTTCCTTAGGTTCTTCATTCCCAGGTTGGTGGGAAGAAGTTCAAATAAAATGGTACATAGAAAAGCCCTTTGCAAAAAAAAGATTAAAAATACCCTCTGCATATGAAGGACCATTCTAGGCCTGGGGGGCCTGCTCCCTGGCTTTGCAGCAGCAGGGAGGCCCCTGTCCCTGCCTGGAAGAGGCCCTCATTATCAGCCCTGTATGCGGGCTAATGATTACCACTAGCTGCCTTGAAGAGGTTTGCTATTGTCATGCCTTCTTCTCACTCCAATTTGTGCAGCCTATGGCTGCTGTGCTTTAGGAAGCCTGGGCTCAGAGGCTGTTCATAGAAAAGGTCACGGGGTGAAACTTGGCTAGCATGACTTCCCAAGAGAAGATAAATAACTGATAAACTCACGGAGAGTGGGGAGAGAGACACTTCTAATTAACAATGTGGGGTGGACAACAGAAGGCTGGTTGGAAACAGAATGCAAATGACGCTGCGGGTCCAGTGGCTGTGGCCACCCTAATTGCTTCTTGGCACTGTCATAGGAAAGGTTGACGACCTCTGTTTCACTGGGGACCTCTCTGAAGCTGTTTCTAGGGGTGCTCCAGGGAGCAGCAGAGGCAAATCCTGCCTCTGCTTTATTGTGTGTGTCTTCCTGACTGCAGACCTGAGGCTGTAGATCAGCTCTCAACTTAAATGCAGACCCGGAGAAGGAGCCACCTCTAAGTGGACTCATTTCACATTTTCTTTTATAAAAACTATATATACAACTGTACAGTTGTATATATAGTTTTTATATATTAGATATAATTATAATTTTTGAAAAAGGAAATATAAACTATTATTCTTCTAGGGCAACGAGTGATTCTCAAGCCTCAATGTGCACCAAAATCACATGAAAAACCCCTAAACAAGCATGAGCCCCCTTTAACCCCCTGACCTGTGAGGCTCAGGTGATCTGTGCTTTAACGTTTCCCAGGTAATTCTGATGTAGGTAAATCTTAGACCACACTTTGGGATACACTATTCTGAGGGTTAAAGAATTAAATACAGACCCTACTTCACAGAGTGTTAAAACTGGAAGACTTCAAGGATATCTAGCATAGTCTTTCGTTCTACAAATGAGATGGGATCATGCAATGGAGAAGGCCACAGGCTCAAGCAAACTGCCAGAGCACGAATCCTGGCTCAGCATCTCAAAAGCTGTATGATTTGGGCAGAGCTACTTAAATTGTCTGTGCTTCAGTTTTCTCATCTATAAAATGGAGATAATGCACAGGATCTGGAACAACTAACCTCTTTTTTATTATAAAATCTTTCTTTATTTTTTATTTTTAAGTATATTTTATTGATTATATTATTACAGTTTTCCCATTTTTTTTCTCCCCTTTATTCTTCTCCACTCTGCACGGCCCTCCCACCAGCATCCCCCCGACCACCTTAGTTTGTGTCCGTGGGTCATGCATCAAAGTTCTTTGGCTTCTCTATTTCCTATACTATTCTTAATGTCCCCCTATTTTGTGCCTATCAATTATGCTTCCTATTTCCTGTACTGTTGCCCCATTCTCCCCCTCCCCTTCCCCCCTCCTGGCTGAGATCATTCCATGTGACCTCCATTTCTGTGATTCTGTTCCTGTTCTAGTTGTTTGCTTAGTTTGTCTTTGTTTTTGTTATTTTTTTAAGTTTGGTTGTTGCTAGTTGTGTTTGTTGTCATTTTATTGTTCATATTTTTGATTATCATCTTTTTCTTAGATAAGTCCCCTTAACGTTTCATATAATAAGGGCTTGGTGATGATTTACCTTATCTGGGAAGCACTTTATCTGCCCTTCCATTCTAAATGATAGCTTTGCCAGATAGAGTAATCTTGGACGTAGGTCCTTGTCTTTCATGACTCTAAAAACTTTTCAGCTCCTTCTTGCCTGTAGGGTTTCCTTTGAGAAATCAGCTGACAGTCTTATGGGGACTCCTTTGTAAGTAACTCTCTCCTTTTCTCTTGCTGCTTTTAAGATTCTCTCCTTCTCTTTAATCTTGGGTGATTTAATTATGATGTGCCTTGGTGTGTGCTTCCTTGGGTCTAACTTCTTTGGGACTCTGTGAGCTTCCTGGACTTCCTGGAAGTCTATTTCCTTTGCCAGATTGGGAAAGTTCTACTTCATTATGTTTTCAAATAAATTTTCAATTTCTTGCTTTTCCTCTTCTCTTTCTGGCACCCCTATGGTTCAGTTGTTGGAATGTTTAAAGTTGTCCTGGAGGTTCCTAAGCCTTTCCTCATTTTTTTGAATTCTTGTTTCTTCATTTTGTTCTGGCTGAATGTTTATTTCTTCCTTCTGCTCCAAATAGTTGATTTGAGTCCCAATTTCCTTCCCTTCACTGTTGGTTCCCTGTATATTTTGCTTCATTTCACTTTGCATAGCCTTCACTTCTTCCTCTATTTTGTGATCATACTTAACAATTTCTGTGAGCATCTTGATTACCAATGTTTTGAACTGCCTCTGATAGGGTGGCTATTTCTTCATTGCTTAGTTCTATTTTTGGAGTTTTGATCTGTTCTTTCATTTGGGCCATATTTCTTTGTCTCAGTGCACCTGTTACATTGTGAGGGGCAGAGCCTTAGGTATTCTCCAAGGTAGGACAACCCAGGTCTCTGTGTTGTGGTGCTGTATATGGGGGAGGGGACCATGAGAGAACAATGCCACTTACTTGGCTCTTGCCACTTTCAGTCACTTCCCCTGGTACCCACAAGAAAATTGGGCCCTTCTGGTGCTGATTCCCAGGTGGGTGGGTTTGTGTATGTTCTAGGACCCTGTGGGTTTCTCCAACAAATTCTCCTGTAAGGCAGGGAGTTTCTCCCACTGCCTCAACGCCCACAGATTTTTACAGCCAGAGGTTTTGAGGCTTTCTTCTCCCTCACTGGAACCCTGGGTTGCACAGTCTGTCTCACTCTCCAGTTGTTCCTCCCAGTTTAACTGCATGTAAATGTGGGACTGCCCGGTCTACGAGCCATCACCTTGCCTGCCCTGGTCTGCCAGCTGCCACCTTGCCACATGTTCTCTCTGCCCTTACTGACTGTCTCCACCCTCCTACCAGTCTGAATGAATGTTTCTTCTTTAACTCCTTGGTTGTCAGACTTCCATACAATTTGATTTTCTGGCAGTTCTGGTTGTGTTTTGTTTTTAAATTTGTTGTTGTCTTTCTTTTGGTTGTGTGAGAAGGCAAAGTGTATCTACCTACACCTCCGTCTTGTCCAGAAGTTACAAAATCTTTTATTACAAAATCAGAAGCATGTAATCCTGTAACATAAAAATATCACACTCAAGCACAACATATGACACTTTAGATGAAATGTTCAAATTAAAACTCTAAATTATTACACCCATATTATTACCCTACCAACCACACTCAAGCAGACTTTACTTCTGCTGGACCCTGTGCAATGAGGATGGTACCTACTTCACAAGAGATGTTTGTGATGTTTAAATAAATTAATTAAGAAAAATTTTCAGAGAATGCTTGGCATATGGTGTAGGGGAACTTATTTTAGAGATGCAATATGGCCCCAACAGCAAAGGCCTCTGGGAAATGTAGAACTCTCAGTAACTATTGAACTTTCTATAAACTCATACTTGTCTGTCTGTCCAGGAAGCCAGCCTGGAGATGAAGTCATGCCCCTGGGAAAGAAATTAATGAATGTACAGAGTGTAGTAGCTGCCTGCTGTTACATTTTAACTTTATTTTTAACTTAGTGATATATCGTTCTCTGGGAGGTTCACATAACTACCTGCCATGTGGTTGTGCTATTAACTCCTTGCTAGTAATGACCTTTAAAAAGAGACTGTCCTGAGAAGGGTATGGATTCTTCCTGGCCAGCCAGCCATAGCCACCACTTGGAGCAGCTGCTTTGCCCGTGTATGTTTCTTCTATCAAAGCTTTCATAAATTTGAGTAAGGCTACATATCAGTTCTTCAGATTTGATCCTAAATTTAGACTTTTGGGGCTTTCTCCCAACATATAGTAAGCATTCAATAAATACTATCTGTATCATTCAAGATACAAAGAAGCAGAACCACTTCTAATGATATAGAGTAAGGACTATACAACATATAAGGACAGGCCAACACACAAGGCCTGTCTACAAAGTATCCAGCCATATAATATGAAAAATAGAGACATTTATTGAAGAAGATAGAAGATATAATAAACATTGCACATAGGACAATGATGCGTCAGTCCCCTTCAAAGTAGGTACCTTGGGACCTCACACAGTTCTCCCTATCGCCATCAACTGCCCCATCGTATTTTCCTGAATCTCATCAATGGTCTGAAATCTCTTCCCTTTCAAAGTTGATTTTAGTTTTAGGGAAAGCCAGAAGTCACAGGGCACAGGACTGAGTTACTTGGGTGATTTGATGTTTTGCAAAAAAAACCTCTGCACAAGATGTCATGCATGAGCAGTTGTGTTGTTATGATAAAGCTGCCAATCATCAGTTGCCCATAGCTGCAGCCTTCTGAATCATCCAAATAGCTTTTGCAGAGGAATGTTCAAGCTTAATTCAAAATTTGATGCAGATTTGTTGCTCTACTCACTCAGTCATTTTGAACAAGATGGCCACTCAGTACACATGCTCATTCAACAGCATCTACCACTCCCACTGACTAGTACAGTGAAGTTATCATTGTTCACACATGCATATTCCAGTCCACTCTCCTTGGCTGGCAGGTTACATCAATGTCATGCAAACCATTCTCATTACATAAACAATGGCTTGACTCTTTATATTACAAGAGCTAGACCATACACAATTGTGGAAACTGGGTATGTTGGCTATTTAAGGCTTTAATTTCTGTATTTGTTGCTGGGCCGTAAGTTGACAGGACTAGATACATAGACAGAAAGTAGAGGTACAAAAGACTCACCAGAACCTGTAATAATTAGCTGGAACAAAGTCTCTCACCTTCTTTAATCTCAATGACGCTGTTGATCTACAAGAGGAGTGGACACCACATGCACTTGGTCCAGGATTCAGAGAAGTTGAAGGAGGAGGAGAGAGACCTTGCAGGAGCTGGAGAGTTGAAGGCCCCATTGTACCCCATAACAATCTTGTAAGACAACAGACTGGTGACAATGTGCATGAGCTATAACAGTGCTTGTCCTCATCAATTTTCAGAGTACAAAAATATAAAATGCCTCCTTTCCAAAGCTCACATGACCCTAACTTGGAACAGTAACTTGTAGCCAACTCTACTTTGGAACATTATTAGGGAACAAAATTCCGACCTTAGCTTGAAACCATATGGAGAAGGTAATTTTATGATTTGTAGATTTAGCTTAGCTAAGCTGATACAGTGCAAAATTACCACATTATCAATTTACCTTAATACTTACCAGAAAACTGAGGCACAGATGGAAAGTAACTTATTCAAGGTCACATAGCAAATTTGTAGGAGAAGATTGACAAGAGCCTGGGCCTATTCTTTTCTATTTCTGCCATTCAAGCCTCCCGGTTCCCATAAAGATTTTAAGGGAGTGCTTATCAGAATGGTCCTTGGTCCTAAAGACAGAAGGCCCAAGAGGGTGATGGATCTATTTCAATAATACATTTATTGAGGACCTGCTAGGTGCCAGGTACTCTGCCTCTAGGCAGGTAGGGTCCTTACTCTCAAACTGCTCACAGAGAAGAAAACTGCATCAGTAAGTACCAACAAAAAAAGGAGACATGCTTTAAGAGAAGGACAATGGTAGTGTTTTGAGACAGAGCTTGATGAAAAATCAGACATCAAGACAATGTCAGGTCATTTTGCCTAATACCAAAAGCTCATCAAGTCTAAATTCTGCCTTTGGACTCTCTTATCTCTTGATATTATGCCCTGGCAAAGCAGGGCATATGGTATGTCTGGAACTAAGGGGTTTCCCAGGATGCAAGACTTCCAATGCTAAAACCAGAAAGTCTCTGGCAAACTGGGATGAGTCAATTACATAAAGACCCGACAAAATAAAGTGACTTACTATAGGGAAACACCAAATAAGTAAGCAAAGTCAGTTTTAGATTAACTAGAGTATTCTTTTGGCTAACATGGTGGATTTAAAAACAAACAAACAAACAAAGCACACTGGCCCTATAACTCTCAACTCAACATGTTCAAGAACCACTCATAAGCAATAGCAAGCCAATAAAAGGAACCAGGACCCCAGTCACCCTCAACTTTTCTTAAAAGTTCTTAAACTTATATTCCAACTCAGGCTCTGAAATCCTCTTAACTCTTATCTCTCTTCCCCAAAGATATCAAAGAGTATTTATTAGGTGTTGGGTTTCTGGGAATTATTTTGGGTCTTTAACTGATTTTGGCTTCACTGTTGCCCTCCTGATTCCTCCTGATTAAGAAGACCTAGAGGAGGCCACCCACCTTGAAAGCACCCAAGATAGAAGGACCTTAAACAAAAAAGAAGATACTAGAGTCCATCCTTCGTTGCTAATAGTGAGCGAGCCACTTAAGAAATTCTCCAGTTCTTTGGATGGAAACTTTGAAACAATCAGGGGCACCTGTAAAAACCTTTAGCTTTCACTAGACAAGCATCATATCAGATGAGTCACCTTTCAGATCTACCAACCAGGGTCTTTGTTTCGCTTGCACAACTAAAATTAGCAGCCCATTCACAATCCATAATGGCTGGGGAATTATCTCATACACATGAGACAAAGAAGAGGAATCCAAAGAGGGGCCTCTTCCCTAAGTCTCATCCATGAGATTCTTCCCCTTAAAGAAGAGCTCTCAAGTGTCCAATTTGCCGCAATTATAGCAATCAAAAAAGCATTCAGCTTCCTTCTGCACCTGACGAGCCAGCCCATGCATTCTCCCCAACAGTGGTGGGCTGGATGCTAATGAAGCTACCATCCCCCTGGTTCCAGCTACAGGCATCAATACCGCCCCAACTCCCCCCCTCACAGCTGGCTCACAGTCCAAGGGGCTTAGACTTATTAATGCCACATGTAGACCTCTAGCTGCCCAGACCCTCAAGGGCTCACTGGTTCTCCAGGAAAAGAGGGCAAGTGGCCTTTGATATTGGCTTATATATCTCTACCCACAAAGGCTGAAAAATAACTGATTATGGACAACTGCCTCCATTTTTTAAGTTTCTAAAGGCTGATAAAGAAGTTCCTGCCATGATAACAGGTGCAGGTGTAGCGTCATGGAGAAGCCGGGGCTTGTCTGATTGCTGCATTGTCCCAGCTTCCATGGCGCTTGAATGGGAGCTTTGTGAGTATACAGTCTCCCTAAACTGCAGGGACTGGCTGCGGCTGGTGGTAGGGCGGAGTGGAAGGGGTCTGTTGATTAAAGGCCCATTAACAAAGCGCAAATAATTCTCAACTTCCTCTTCTCACCTGCTTATTTGTTTTAGTCTAATGATTCTTGGGAGAGCTGAGAATGTTATTTAATTATTCCTAAACCCCATGCTGCTGCTACTATTACTCCTTCTTGAGCACGTGGTTCCCAGAAAGGCATCTGTAAACATTTTTATGACCCACTCCAGGCTTGCCAATAGATCTACAAAGTCTGCAACTACTCCAGTCAGGCTGGTGCTGAGTTATCTACATGGACCACCTCTGTGCTACTAACTCTCTGAAACGCTCTGGCTGCTCACCCTTGAGGACACCGCCCACAGTCCTTAGATTATTACGCACCATGTTTTTCTCAATCCCCACTAAGAGTCTTCAAAAATAATATGCAGATACTCATTTTTAAGGATGGTCACTGAGCCCAATGGGGCATTCTTTCACTTTTCTCAGTCTCCTCATGTGCAAAATGTCAATAAAAAGGATAACCAGAACTTCAAAGGGTTCTCATGAGTCCCAAGTGAGATGTTTGCAGAATACCTAATGTTTGATTATGTAGGTGCTGAAGTCAAGGTTATTGTTATTGTTTCTGCCATGTCTGTTGTTAGGTTAATTATTTAATAACTTTCTCTGGAATGTATTTTTATCTGCCAATCTGACAAGTTCCCCTAGAGCAAGGCAGTTCTAAAGTTTCCATTTGCCTGGACAATTTACCAGGCAGCTAGAGAACGGCAAGAACACTCGAGCGAGAGCCAGGAGCTTCTGACTGGAGTCCTGACGCTGACCATCGGTGCCACATTCCTCCCCCTAGTTGTCTTTCATTAGGTGTCTGTTTCCTCTGTGCCCTCCTTCTCCCTTCCCTCCACAAACGGCCTCACCTATCGAAATCCTACTCCTTCTGGCTCAAACCAAATGCCCACCTTCTATGAATCCCTTCTCTGGTTGCTCAGCCTACGCTGGCCCCTTTCCCCAGACCTCCAGTCTTAGGAAGTAATTGCTTTTTAAAAGCTACCCATTAATATGTACAAAAAATTACAATCTTCTTTGTCTTTTTGCAAAACTCCTCTACCACTGTGTTTTCTATGTTTATATAACACTTCAGGGCAAAGGTTGTCAATCAGTGTCCCAGTGGCCAGATCTGGCCTACTTTTCCTTTGTGCCTGCCCTAGAGCTAAGAATGGTTTTTGCATTTTAAATGGTTGAAAAAAGTCCAAAGAAGAGCAATATTTTATGACACATAAAATTTATATAAAGTTTCGATTCCAGTGTGTGTAAATAGTATTTTTTAAGAACATGGTTGAGCCCATTTGTTATAAGTTGTCTACAGTTGCCTTCACACTACAATGGCAGAATTGAGTAGCTGCAACAGAGACTGGATGGCCCACAAGGCTTAAATTATTTATATCTGGCCCTTTACAGAAAAAGTTTGCTGACTCTTGCTTTAAAGTATAAAAACCCCTTCATATTTGCAGTCGCTTGGTTCTCATAATAGGCCTATGGTAACATCACCATTTTCAGAAGTTCAGAAGAGTGAAGCCACTTAACACAAAACTGCGCAGCTTCAAGGATGCAGAACTGATAGTCTCCAACCCACTTGTCTGACCACATCGAGACCTGCACTGCTCTTCAAGTTAGCCAACACTTTGGGTAGCTCTTTTAACTTGTAGTCTTCTTCATCACATGCCTCACTTAGCATCCTCAAGAAATTTGAGCCTGTGGAAATGGGAGCTTGCGTCAGTGGCTCCCCAGTCTCCCTCAAAAGGGGTGTAATTCTTAGCTGATGAAAGTCACGCTGGAGCTGGTTGGACTACATCTTGGTGACCACAGTTCCTTCTTTGGCTAACTTTGATAAGGTTTACGGCTGTGGAGGGGGAGACGGGGTGGCAGTGACATGTTGTTGGTGACTACTTACTGCCAGAAAATGTGCAAATGAGCAGCAGCTAATCTTTGGGAGGGGCAGATAGAGACCCTGACCCCCATCCAAGTGATTGACAGGGAGCTGTCTGTCTGCCTGACCCCCTTCCCAAGCCTCCTGCTGCCCTCACTCTTCTCCCAAGCTCCTATGGTGAGTGCTCACTGGCTGTCCTTATTTTCTCCCTCACAGGTCCTTCGTCTTCAACCATACTCTTTGGCCACACTCTAGCGATCTTTCTCATGCTTTCCCAGGGCCTGGGTGACTTAAGGCAAGTTACTTGCCCTCAGTGAGCTCAGTGTGCTCATCTGTTGAATGGGGATAATACTTCTACTTCCAGGATAGACGATATGATCACACATAATAATTTATGTAAAGTGTACTTAGCACAGTGCCTGCCTGGACTATCCGTTGGGCTCAATAAATAATAGTACAGTGGCACTACTGTGTCTTCACTCTGAATCTCTATAAAGGTAGGCACTAAGCCTCAGCCTAAGAGTCTGTTTCTTCTCTTTAGAAGCTTTATGACTTGGGCATAACACTCTCTCGATCCAAAAATATCTGTTAGTATGACTCCTGCCCTGGAGAGTGGGTGGTGGTTCTAACCAGAGCTGAGGCCCCTCCTCAGTGGGAATACCAGGCCACTGGGATGATTAGCCTGGCCTTGCTCTCTCCTATAAACCAGAATTTCCAGGCTTTCACTGGAAAGTACCTTCCTGAGGCTACATAGAGTGTCCAACAGTGTAGTCAAAACTACCAACTACTACCTCTTATTCTACTTGGGTGAGAGGTAGCATTTTAGAGTCCTCTAGAGAAGCAGAATCAATAAGATATGTATATAGAGAATAAGATTTATTATAAGGAATTGGCTGCCACAATGGTGGAGACTGGCAAGTCCACAGTCTGAAGCATGGACCAGCAGGTTCAAGATCAAAGAGAGGTGATGATGCATTTTTGGTCTGAAGACAGTCAGATAGAGAATTCTCTCTTGCTTCAGGAGACTGGTCTTTTTGTTCTATTCAATCCTTCAACTGAGTGGATAGGGTCTGCTCGCATTTGAAGAGCAATTTCTTTACTCAAAGTTGGCTGATTAAATGTTAATCTCATTCAAAAATACCTTGCAATTTGACACATAAAATTAACCATCACATTTAGCATGCATGAATACTTTTTCCATTGTCTATCTCTGAAAATTCGTATTTTGTATGTGTTTCTAAAAAAGTGTATTTGAGGAAGTAATGGTACTGAACCAGAGTAGGGGTTCAGCTGCCCACCACCACCAACAGGCAAATTCTAGAGGCAGAGATTGTTGAGAAGGGAAAAAGTCTTTATTCAAATGTTGTACAATCTGAGACAATGGCAGACTCTTGTCTCAAAGCTCATTGCCTCTGGGAAACCCAGAGGAAAACCCAGCCACCCTTAGCCCGACCACATCCAAAGGCAGCAGCCAGAGTTCCTTCTCCCATTTAAAGTGTCCCCTGGGAATGGTGGCAGGCAGCTGCTGAGGAGTCATCCAGGCAGTTCAGCTTTTCTCCCAGCCACTGTCAGGCTTCAGGCTCCCTTCTGGAACTGTGTGTGGGGCTGACACTGTCATTGGCCTGTGGCTTCCAGGGCCAGAAGGTCCTGGGCACACACCAGCCAGAACACTCGTGAAGTGGGCTAAACACGCATCCCTTCCTTCCCCTGGGTTTATATTCCTTTTCTGTGTGGGACAGACCAGGTGCTTTCTCAGCTCAAACTCTCAAGCACTCCAGGTGGGTCTGTTCCCAACCAATCCCTTCTTTACCCCAGGCTAGACTGACAGGTTTCTTCAATCCAGCACCTCCCCTTGCCTCCATTTTGACTTCTATGGTACCTGTGCCTGTCTTCCCCTATCCCCACCCCCAACGAGGTACCGAAAGGGGGTAGGAGGGCTATCCCTCCCATCGAATTGTCTCCATAGCCTTGTATGTACTCACTCCAATCCTTCCTCCTGTCACCATCTTGCCTGGGGACAGGTTTCTGCCTCCAGGTGTTAGTAAAGTGGTGGGAGAGCCCTGTGAAGTTTCTGCCTTTGTTCGGTGTGGTCTAATAGTAATACACTCTCCTAGGCGGTGAAACTGCCTGAACTGTACAAATGGCTTTTCAGTCCACACTTTCACTGGTTCCTCACATAGACTGGTGGTGGTCACCTGGTTCAATGAACTCATTTTTCAGTTTGGGAAACTGAGACTTGGATGAGAGAGGAAGCTTGCAGATGGTATCCTACACAATGGCAGGAGAGCCAGGCCAGCTGAGTAGATATCCCTGCAGAGCCTTTTCTAGGATTTTCTGGCTCCTTATCCAATATTTGTATGATTCACAAATAATGCTACATACAATTCAAGCAGCTGCTTTAAGTAGGTTTGGGAATCATTTCAATCAAGGGTCTGTAGGAAAAATTCTGAAAGACAGATATTTAGTGGTTGTTCCAATTGTAATGGAGTGCAACCAGGGTCCCCCAAACAAGGGATTTGAAATGGGGGCCAGAACTCAGAGTGTCCAGGAAATATGGAAATATAGGATATCCCCACCCCAGCAAGTCTGGACTGGAGTAGACGACCCATGGAGCAGGGCCTCTGAGAGTTATATTACATATTGACAGCTGGCCAGCTCCATACCTGATATGCAAAAACAGTTATTTTGCATATCAATGTCAGGCTAGCTAGGGAGATGGGAGTGACTTTGACCGGTGATGTAACTTGGAGGCCAATCTCCTGGGTGACAGAGCCTGAGTGAGAGTTTGGAGATGGTCCGCTCCACGCCACGAGGCCACACCTGCCCGGACTAACTAAAGCAGTCAAGAAAGGCACTTGCTGGCTTTGGAAGCAGGAAAGCCAGATGTAGCGTCCATGTGGAACTCTTTCTTAGTAGTTTGAAAGAATACAGGAGAGAAACGCAGGACGTAGGACAATTCGAGAGCTTTTGGGAAGAAAAGAGATGAAAAGACTTTTGCTGGTGGGCCATGAGAAGGTGCCACGTGGTTTTGGATTAAGAACTGGAGATCTTGGCTTATTCGACACAGCTGATGGTGTCGGGAACCTCCGGAGGCCTGCCAGCCGTGCATGGATTACTGGGAGGAGCTGGGAACCTAGCCCAGCAGTGGGCTTCTATTTTTTTTTCTTGAGAAACAGTACCCCTGACTGGTCTGGTTAGGTAAAGGGGAGTAAGAAGGCTTTTTGGGTGTTTTAAGGGACTCTGAGATTTTAATGGCGACATTCTGCCATTACTTTAAACCTGAATAGCTTTTGAATAAATAGTTCCTTTTTACCAAACTCAGGCACTGAGAGCCACAGTTCCTAACATCTGGTGGTGGGCAAAGGCTCCACAGTGTCAGAGAAACCCCAGGGTAGGGGCATGTTTTAGTAACAGTACCTGGGCCCTCCCAATGGGCCCATTCTGTAACCCGATGAGCTCATCCACCTGGGTAATCTCTGCTTCCCCTTGTCTTTGACTAGGCTGCTTTACAAGTCTGTACAGACAGAAACTAAGTTGCAGAAAACTGATAGTGATGCAAATAATTCCTGTCCACAGAAGTGCAAATTGACCTGGATACAGTGACCGCTTTCGCATCCTTTTGTAAATGTACTTCAGCAGTCCTTATTTGACTAAAGCTACATGGTACAATGAGCCTGTTTTTGAATTTATTGTGACCTTCATTAATTACTAAGTTAAATAAAATCTTTGCTGTGTATTCGTTTGATATCTGTATGAGAATCATGATTATATTCTTTCTTAAATGTATTCTTTGATAAGTCTTAGTGGGAACAGCACATACACCTTACTTCCTTGTGTAGTGTGAACCACAATACACACTAGAAGAACATATTGAAGCTCCTATGAGTTTCTGAACATCATGGAGAAAAACAGCTCATTTTGTAAAGAGGTGTCATGAAGCAACTTCACTTTTATCATCTCATTTGATTTTTACAATCAGCCAAGGAGACCAGATAGCATTCTCATTTCACAAATGGGGAAAATGAAGGTCAGAGAAAAAAACCTGTTTTATAAAACCAAGATCTTAATAGCTAGACGAAGCAGTGCCAGGACCTCAGTGTAAGTCTCCTGTCTGCTCATGCCCTTCATTAAGCCAAATATTCCTGCTGAGAAATTCGGCAGCTGGATCTCAGAGTAGGACGGCTACTGTTTCGGAAAAGAGGGCCAAGAATTCGGATATAATGGATGTTTCTGAAAAGTCAGAGTTTCATCACCAAGGATGTTATTCAACTCCCTTTTGCTTGCTTTCCCCTTGAGAACAAAAGCTGGTTTTACATTTTAATGGATTTAATTACCACATGGAGATCTGAACAGATAAAAAAGGAACAGGCAGTGAGGATGCAACCATGGTCTGTTGAATAGCATTTGAATTAATTCAGAGTTTTCATCCCTGTGATTAGCGTGGTTATTAGTGTTAATACTTGAAGAGCGTGTTAACATGGTGTTACTGTGAATTTGAAGCATTAAAACAGGCCTGATTTCCTAGTATTTGTTTATTTACTTATTAATCAGTCCATTCACGATTGCTACAATGCTGGACATATAAAACTCCCCCTTGCCTTCAACTTCTCAGCTTGGCGTAATAAAGAATAATATTGGGCCTCGTTTAGTCAATGTTTAATGCTAATAGGTTATCTTTATTTATTTCGGTTACTTCCCTGTTACGGACATTCTCTCCTTTGTCATCAGACCACCTTGGAGAGGCCGATAAGCTTTGGAGCTGATGGGAACAGTCTGAATTGGGGTTTAGGGTATCAGGTCTTTGTTTACACGCACTCTTGGGGTGACCATGGAAAAGCCATGCCTCCTCTTTAGGCCACAGTTTCCTTTCTATAAAATAAGAGGTTTACATGAGATGATCCCTGTTCCGTTTCAGCTGTATGGTTCAGGGAGAAGATCAGAATGGAGAGACGACTGGAGAGTTAAAGAAATGTAAAGTTGTGACTAAGAGACCATCTACTCTAGCTCATTGATTTTTCAACAGAGAACAATGAGACCTAAAACCGGTCAGGGATAGCAGGTTAGGGTCAGAGCTGAACCTGAACGCAGACTTCCGAATTTCTAATCAGGTGCCATTTGCTTCTTTTACTTTAGTTATAATAACATAGTTTTAGAATGGAGTAAATAATATATCAGATAATGAGACTCTCATAAAACTTCTGCCTTGTTAACATAAATGTTGACTTTTGGCCATGTCTATCAGTCATTCCACCCTCCCTCCCTCATTTCCTTTCTCTCTCTTAACATAATATTAAAATCCAGCTGAATTTAAAATCCTCAAATGACCATCCTCTTAAGCAATCACCATCCTGAGGTTTATATGCATTATTCCTGCGTTATTGTGGTGGTGTTAATATTTTTATTACATATGTATTTGTTTTCGATTTGATTCATTGCACTTCATTCTGTTTTCCCCTCTATTGGTTTGAAACTGCACCTTCTATCTCTTTTAGGTGTTACCCTTGCATTTTTAAGACGCCTAGTTGACATTCCAAATGATCTCTATTTAATCAGAATCTCTACCCTCCTCCTAAGCAGAACCACCAATAATTCTTATCTTAAATCCCATGTAATTGGTTGTCAACGATTTTGTTCTGCCTGTTTAAATAGCCCTAACTAGTAATTATTTTAATAGCTTGTGTTTAGTTAGATTTAGACACATTACTTGTATACTTTCTCATCATTTATTCTTGTATTTTACTACTTTAACACACGGACATTATATTCCATTGTCTTCAGTTTTCTAGATTTTTCTATAAGAAGTAGTTTTTAGTCCAATGTATGTTTCCTTGTTGATAATTTCTCTTTTCCCTTTGGTAATTTTAAAGATCTTATTTTGGTGTTCAGCACTTTTACTTCGAAGTATATAGGTGTGGATGCACTTTTTTCCCCCCTGCTTTAGATGCATTGTAAATCTCTAATCAGAGAGCTCATGTTTTTTTTCAACTATGGAAAATCCTCCACCCTTTTCTCATTGAACACCAACTCTCTCCCATTTTCCCTTCAAGCTCCTTAAAAAGATGGCTGCCTGCATATTAGTTAATGTCCTAAAATTTGTCTTTCAGGCACTAGTTTTGTCTGTGACTATGTCTAATCTGATCTCTAAATTGTTCAATAAGTTTTAAATTTCAGTAATTTTGCTTTATTTTTGTTTGTTTCTAGAAGTACCAAGTTGCTTTTTTTTTTTTCAAATATGCCTACGCTTTTTTTATGGAGTTTTATTTTTTATAGTTTGATCGTTAATGTCACATCTTTAATCATTTTAAATATTTATTTTATAGTCTCTTTAGATGGCTTTGTCCTAATTCTTGACATACAAATCCTCCTGTTTGTTGTGTATATTTACTCTCATTTTGTGTGTGTGTGTGCATTCTGTAGTTTTTGAGTGTGAGCACATTTTTAAATGATGATATAGGGTGGGTGGGATATGAGTTGTGAAAATGTCACCCTAGAGAAGCTTTGCTGAGTGCCTCAGAGGTGCCATGACCCCAGAAACATTTTAATGTAAATCTTGAATCTTAGGGATGCCTGCAACACACAGGTCATGTAAATCCCTACATAGTATGGACACATGAAGGCTTTTCTTCAGCACAGAATCTCAACAAAGACAAGCTTCCTTATCATCCCCCTTGGGTGGTGCGGTAGGCTGAATAATGGCTGCCAAAAATGTCCAGGTCTTAGTCCCTGCTGTTTGTGAATGTTACCTTACATGCCAAAAGAACTTTGCAGAGGTGTTTAAGGTAAGGATTCTGAGATTGGGAAATTATCCTGGATTTTTTAAGTGAATCCTAAATGTAATCACAAGTGCCCTTATGAGAGAGGGATGGGGATATTTGATTACAGAGAGGAGAAGTCAATAAAGACATCGGAATGATGTGCTTTGAAAACAGAGGAATGGGCCATGAACAAAGAAGAGAAAGAAATGCAGAACTAGAAAGTGGAAAAGGCAAGGAAATGAATTGTTCCCCAGAGCCTCCTGAGGGGACACAGTCCTGCCAATACCTTGATTTTAAACTGCTGACCTCCAGGATTGTTAGAGAACAAATGTGCATGATTTTCAAGCCACTATGTTGTGATAATTTGTTACAGCAGTAATAGGAAATGAATACAGGTGGGTAGCAGAGTTTTTCTAGTCCTCCGATTGGGAGTGCTGTTTTGGACTTCAAAGAGCTCTGTAGGAAAACTTGACTGGATTTGCCATGAGTGCTGGCGATGAGGAATTTGTCACTTCCACAGGATTCCACGATGTCTGGGATGACAAATCAGCTTTCAGAGGGAATACAAAGGCATGATTCCATGATTCTGAGCCTTTTTCAGTACCCAAATCAATGATATCATAGTTGCCAGGGGCAGGGGGATAAAATGTGGCGTTTGTATTCCACATGTTTTATAACTTGTTGCATGAACGGAAAAGCCACTGTGGGCAAATGAAGTTCTACATCTCAATTTTCTCATCTGGGAATGGAACTGATAATGGTGTTTCTCCTACAGAATTATGGTGAGGCTCCAATCAGATGGTGCCCGCCAGGTGCCCGGCTGTTGGTGCGCTGTCGCCTTGCAGATAGTCTCGGGGTCTCTGGAGTGGCTTGGCCCTCGAACCTTGTCCAAGAATTCTGAGAAGAGAACCTAGTGACTTTAAAAGATTGATAGGAAGCTTTGAGGACTTAAAAACAAACAAAATAAAGTTCTGTCATCACCAAAGCTCTAGAAAACAAAAGATTCTGTTAATTATAAGAGGAAAAGGAGTTAGTTTAACATAGAAGATGGTCATGTGGTTGCCATGTTGTTCATTCCACAAACACATGTCTGCAGGGTGATCCCCTCTGCAAGGTGAGATACCAAACGCTGGGAGGGACAAAGATATCAACAGCTGCCACACCCCTCCCTGACGAGTAACACCCAACCCACTTGTTCTAGCAGATCACAGCCCTGCAAGTAAGTGTCGTAGGCATCCTCTGAGGTGGAGAGTGCATTTTACAGATGAGGAAACTGAGCCCCAAGTTTAATAGAGACAAAGCTGACCCTGAACCCAGCCTCCTAATTCAATACTATTGACCCCATATCACAGATGACAAGGTGAGATCCCTGATTTTAATCTGCTTAGAGATAAGACAGAGCAAAACCAGGGGTGGGGGAGAGAGTACTGCCAGGTAAATGTGACTACCATGAGATATGAAAGGAGAAACAAATAAATCAGGGTGTTAGAGTAGGAAGGGTATGATATGGATGGGGGTGGGGGTGTCTGGTAACGCAAAACAAAAGAAGGCTTGATGGAGGCATGCGTACACGTTTTAAAATTCTTTACCTAGAAAAATAAAACCCAATAACTCCAAAACACTCCAAATGGTTTCTGACTATGTCAGCATGTTGCACTGTATTCTCTATTCCACGAGCAGTTCTTATGTACATATTACATGTAGGGGATTGACCACACCGAGAAGAAAACCAGCACATACCATGGGACCAGCCTGAATTAGGAAAAGGAGCACAATTCACCAAGAGGCCTGCAGGCCAGCACTGACACTGAACGTGGCCTTGTGTCATTTAGTTTTCCCTTCAGCTTTAAATTCTCCTGGATCAGGAATCTACAATTCTCTTGCAGCTCTGACAGTCCAGATTTCAATAAGGAGGATGTTTGTCTCTTCTGCTGTCTTCTCCTTCATCACAGTCTCTTTTTCATTGTCTCAAATTGTTTTTCCTCTCTCTCTTCTTTATTACCTCCTCCCCCCTTCTCGGGTGGCTCCTCGCTCCCCGCCCTCATGGTTATTCTCCTTCTCACAGTTAGTGTCTGAATATTTTCCTCCTCATTACCTAAGTACATGTAAATTGGCTGTGTTGCTGAAGCGGAAGCAATTTTTTAAATTGGTTAAAATGTGCCAACGTCAAACGTGACGATTTCTTCCACTTTTGGACTCCTCATGATTTTAATCACCCCATATCAACCATTCAGAAAGTGACAGCATGAGGACCAGATTCCCTCAGCATCAAATTTTTGTTTTGTACTTTGATGGGATGTGTGTGTGTGTGTGTGTGTGTGTGTGTGTGTGTGTGTGTGTGTTGTGTTCACCAAAGTTGTTAGTGGGTCAGAGCATTTTTTAACTCACCAAGTAGCATTGAGCACTGGCTGGAGAAGTGAAGATAAAAATGCATAACATCTAGAGTATCTGCAATCGGGTTGAGACTTGGGTGTGTGGGGGATGAAAGCGCATAGGCATGGTTCAAAACAAAGAAGGGAGCTTTGGCTGCTTTCTGATGGTATTTTAGCACAAGGCCAAAGAATGCCTTATTCTTATCTTCAGTGGTGTTCTTGGGTGTTGTTGGTCACACAGTAAGCTGCAGCAGTCTGGGAACAAAATTGCCACAAGGGCCTGATAATCCCTGATGACGGGCTGTCTGTTAGAAGCTGATTTAGAGAACAAGAATTAGGCCTATTAACTGCCTTTCTAACCATTAAATTTCTGTCTTGGGACTCCTACATTCACAAATATCATTGCAAAGAGAAAGAAAGAGAACTAGGCCCCAGAGGGACCATAAACTTGCTTACTCAATTGGCCATGAATGGAAACCAAAGACCAACAAAGCTGATAAATCTGGCCTGGGTTTCAGGCAAAAAAGCAAGAGAAAACATAGCACTGGGTACTACTTGTGTAAGGTAAGCCAGGTCACATGTAAACTGGGCTCATTGGATGTCCTAGCTCTGGACAATTAGGAACTTCTTCTGCCTTTGGAAGGGGGAGTAGATGGAGAGGTAATGCTCCATATTAGCAACAGCTGGTGGAACTCCCATCAACACAGGAGGAGTCACTGACCCATTGTAGCTTGAATGAGTTTAAAGGAGGAAAAACAATATTCTCTCTTCCATCAGGGCCCTGGATAAAAGACATTCCTAATGAGGTGAATGGAATCAGGATGGAGGAATTTGCTCAGCCCCAAACCAGATAGGAGACATGGACAAAGAATTATATCTGGAAACATGGTGAATTATATTTTGATTTCTAAGTAAATGCTCAGATGAGCAAAGTGGCTTAACCAAGACCACGCTGTAGAAGTAAGGCAGAAACAGGTCTTCTGACGTCAGGTCTGGGGTTCCTTCCATTTCACCACAGCTGCAGGATAATAGGTGCTCATCTAGGCATGGTCTGGGGCCACAGCAGGTGGGCAGAGCACCTGGGACTAGGCTGAGCATGAAAGACAGGATTCCTGCACTTGGGGAGAAAGGTCAGGAAAAATGGAAAAAGCATGGCACAGGCTTAATCAAGCAGGAGATGGAGACCAGGGTGGTCTCCCAGAAAGGTCCACAAAGATAGAAGATAAAGCCAAAGTGGGGTTTGATTGTGAACCGAGGCAGGAGCCAGCGACTAGGCCAGAGTGACCATGTCAGGGGGCTCCTACTGCCAGCCCACCTAGGGCAGGATTCTCCAGCTAATTCATCTGGGCCTCAGAGAATCTGCTGGTGTGCTCTAGGCTGCTATATTCATTTATGAAAAAGATTTTGTCCTGAATTGAAAACAGACTTCTAGCTTTCCTTACTTGGATGGAGAGGTGGGTCCTTTTAGAAAATCTAAATGATGTGGGAGCCCGTGCATCCCTGTACCTTAAGCAGGCACATGATAAATGTCTGATCTGCCTTACCACACCAGAGAGTGGGCATAAATTTGCCTTATATACTGGTGGGAACTTAAGGGGTTATTATAGGCAAAGTGTCTATAAAAGTGAGATCAGGACATGTCATCCTCCTAGCATATCAATGTGTTCACCAAACAGAAAGATTATCCAAGCCTCAGGGTTTGCCGGTGTCCAGCCTCAGTGGGTCACAGGGTCCCCGAAGGAGGAACGGCTTGGCGAAGAAACGGAGACAGACACCAGGGTGGGGTGCAGGAGAGCAGTCAGACCTGTTGGTCTGGACTGACTCACTTCAAGCTCAGGAATTTTAGTTTTATAGGGATAGAACAAGGAACTGATACATAGTGCGATTACAAGATAAAGCATTAGACATTGTAATGCAATACCAGGTAACAGTTACGATGACTATTCTAAATAATGGTGATTTTAACCAGGAAGGCTATTGAGACATTCAAAAAGGTTGAGATGTACAGGATGTTAAGTCTGGGCCAAGAATAGAACATTTGCCAGGGTTTAGTGAACTGGTACAGGTTTCAAAAAGTTCAGTAGATAAAGCGACCTTTTCTATAGGGCGTTTGAAGTCTTTGTGGTTTAGCTGCGTCGGTGAATAGTTAACTTTCCGCCTGAAGGCATTTACGCCATACACACTCCACTTCTTTGTATTTGTTCCCAGGTACTCAAATCATAATAGGAGGGGTAATAGTCCTAAGAATTCTAGGAGGTGCTGGCCCACCAGGGAAACTTTCAATAAAATTTTCCTCCATTTCTTTGGCAGCTGGTCTGCCCATGATTTAATGTTAATTTTCCAGACAGGGGAGGTGGGAGGCAGTGGAGTGGTCAGGGGCTTTTGTTCTACAATTAGCAGATCCTTCTGAGCAGCATCCGGGGAATTGTGCGGGTTTTTAGCAGTAAAGTACCAACGCCAGGAAATTCCACCCTCAACCATCAATACCAGCAGGCAGGCCAGGAGGGATGACCAGGAGATCCAGTCATGGCTGCTTCTGCCCTGCAGTCGCACCTCATCCGTCCCGACTGTGTCAAAGGTCGGCTGTTGGTCGGCTCCTGACAAGGGGCCAGGGTTTTTACTGGAGTCTTATTGGCACAGATTTGAACATGACCCTGTAACTAACATTGTGACTTTGGAGTGAGATGATGGTTTGAAGGCTGAGTTTGCACTCTTACTAACTCCGTGGATCTGGGCAAGTTATTTAATTCCTCTGACCCTCATTTTCCCCATCTGTAAAGAAAAGATAACAATACCTACTTTAAAGTATTTGTCAAGAGTAAGATAGAATCACCCATGTATACAGACAGCACTTGGACAGAGAATGTGCTCAGTAAAAAAGTGCAGTTACTCTTGGTGCCAATTGTTATTCACTGCAATATAGAATATACTAATTATCTGCTATAGGACAGTGATTCCTAAACTCTAATGTTCATAAGAATCACCTATGGAGTTTGTTAAAAATGTAGACCCTGGGTCTTATCCCACATCACGAGATTCTAAGGTGGGACTCTGAAAAAAGCATTTTAGCAAATACCACCAGGTGATTCTGATGAAGTAATTCAATAATCACATTTTGAAAAGACATGCCTTAAAATAATATTTTAGATTTTAAATCTGACCTCTTGTGGTTCACAGCTGTCAAAACTGTCCAGGTGCGGCAGATACCCTAAAGATTTCCAACTCCTCTTTCTTACCATCCCCTCCAACCCCAAGTGCAGTGGAAGTAGCAATAGGTCTACTCCTACTGCCTCACCTTTGGGTATTTTCTAGAACAGTAGCTTTCAACTCCGGCAACATATTACAATCACTTGGAGAGCTTTCAACCTTCTGATGCCCAGGCCACACAACAGATCAACTAAGTAAGGATTTCTTGGTGGCCTTAGTCATGGGGTTTTGTGAAGCCTGCCAGGTGATTTCAACATACAGCTAAGTTGAGTATCACTTCTGTAGATCTGCTTTTCTATATTCCCTTCTATATTCTCTTCGCTTTGTCTCCATCTATACCTTACTTATATCTGGGTATTTTCTCTCTTTCAAAATTTATGTCTGGTCTGGGTTTACACAATAAGTTTCCTGATTTTATTGCCATTTTTTCCTGATCCAGTAATGCCTCTTACCTGGCTCCATTTGGTACTAATGTCCTACCCACCACTCTGTCCACATTTATAAGATACAACATGGTAGCTCTAGAGCACTCCTTGGTCTTTAAAGAGGGGATCAGGTAGAAATATGCCACTGTTTTTCAAGTTTTTTGCCATTTCCTCCAGCTGGAGTGTTTTCTCTATTCTTCCCTATTTATTCTGCCAGAAATCAGGCAAATGTCTCCTCTGTAAAGCCAACTCTAACTATTCCATTCCAAGGTAGAAAGATCCCTGTTCTTAACTTCTCTGATAACATTTACATCATGTGTCAAGATATTATGTCTATACAATGAGAGTGGAAGGTATGGAAAAACATAAGTGCTTGGGATAGAAGTTTATACTGAGAGGGATATAAAATAGATCAGAGCTACTGTACTTTGCTTAAAATTAAAGAGGGACTGCTTATTACTCCAGGGGGAATAAAGGAGGTTATCTACTCTATGATGTGACCTGTACCATGATTTCCTTAAAATCCTGAATAAAATCTGTAAATCATGACAAAATATTTGATAAGAGTAGATTTCTCAGGGCACTGGCATAGAAACAAGAAGTAAGCAGAGAGCTCTAATGAAAATCTTAGGGAGGGCTTTGAAATGTCACAAGTTGTAGAATGCGAATTAAGGTCAAGTTACCCAGACCTCCAAGGAGCACAATGGCCTCTTCAGCTATCTGTGTTCCATTTGAGCATCCCCTGTACCCACTGAACTCTCCCCACTGTATCTGAACTTCCCTAGTGTGTAGCACAATTCTTGGCACATGGAATGCTCTGAACCAGTGTTTGGAGAACGAGCAATACACACAGCACATAATATAAGCTTTTTCCTCAGGTCAAATGGAACACAAGACATCTGAACTATCTCTGGCTATTTTGTGCCCAGACTGAATTCTCTTTCATTCACCACTTACATGCTATTGAACTTGTTTCTCCAAACTCTGTTGCTCCAAATTTGATTAATTTGAGCTCAAAATGACATTTCAAAATCCCCTGTTCCCAAACACAGAGCTCATCAGAAACGCCTCCTACTATTTACAGGCTCGCTTCATTGAAATACGATCTTGCCAGCCAGACAGCAAAGTGTATTCAGTGGAATTCAATTTTCCTGATCACTGGCTTCATCCATCAGTCTGTTTGCAAAGGGCTGACACAAGCTTCAAGCCACCTCTTATGGATGGTGGGTGAGCCGCTATTATTTTTGCATGTGAAAGCCTTGTTAGACTCTAATGATGGGATTCTGGAGGATCACTTTATTATTGTTGTTTTAAGTTTTATGGAAATCTTGTCATGGGCCAAGACTTTTCACTATGTGTTCATATTTAATCTTTACAACTGACATTTTGTGGGTGAAGAATCTGAGACTTGGAGAGCTTGGGGGGCATTGTCCATGGACAGTGGACTGGCAACCTGTGGAGCCAGGACTCAAATGCAGTTCTTTTGATTTCAAAAGTGAATACCATCCATTATATTAGATTTTCTTCTTGGGAGTTGTCTTGGGGCTGAGGTAGAGGAGGCAGGGAG
Source organism: Macrotus californicus (assembly GCA_007922815.1). Lineage (NCBI taxonomy): Eukaryota > Metazoa > Chordata > Mammalia > Chiroptera > Phyllostomidae > Macrotus > Macrotus californicus. The sequence continues at coordinate 27,007 of VMDR010003168.1, forward strand.
AGGTGATCAAGAAAAGAATTCAGGATATGCTGAGGGGGAAGAGTGACTGTAGTTTATTATTCAACACACTTACTGCCTATCAATCCCTCCTGTGATCTCCACTGTGTCTGTATAGATATTTATCACGCCAGCCAGGAGGCCACACTTGGTCAGGGGCCTGTCCCTCCCCCATGTGGTGTGGGTTCCTTGGGGGTACATAGGAAGCCTGTGCACTCAGGGTGGCGCCCTGACCCAGAGGGGTGATGAGCAGATGCAGTGCTAGAGAGGAGGTGCCCTGAGTGTAGGGCCATATAGATAGAGGCCCAGGAAGGACCCTTGTGGATCCCACAGCAAAGCAACTTTCTTATTGAGTTTACCAAAGGGAATGACCTGGGTATCTGACTCAGAGGCCAGAAAACAGGAAAGGACCCACCCAGAATTCCAGGACACTTGGTACCTTTGCCAACCTAAGTCCATCTCAGGACAGAACTGCATGCTCTCTTTTCTAACCCAGGCAGTCAGGAAAGTGTCTCTGTAGGACCTGCCATCGCTTTATCAAAATCAGGAACAATGACCACTGTATCTCTCAAGTTGCTCATAATTGTGTCAATGATGTTCAAGTTGCTCATAATTGTGTTCTCTTGTAGATACCCTCAATTTATAAGATGCATGGAAAATCTCAAGGGAAATCATGTTTTTGATACACAGGCAAAGTTTGAGAGTAGCTGGAAGCATGCTTCTCTTTTCAGGCAATAATTCTACTGGTTATTAAGGCCTCCACTGATCAAGAATGACCTTCAATTTTTTTGAAAAGTGAATTTTGCATCATGAGTTTTCCCTCCAAAAGTAGGACAGAGCCGTCACTTTTTAATTAGAAACTCTGTTTTCCTGGACCGTCTACAGGGCCTGGTTAACCAAGGACAGGATCACATATGAGATGCATAGTAAACCTGAAGTAGGTGAGGCTGATATTATTTCCATTTTGCAGATGAAGAAACTGAGGCTCAGAGAGTGGACATGATTTCCCTAAGTTCACACAGCTAAATACCTACATGATGGTCTGGGACCTGGGTGCTGTGTTGTCCTGTTCAATATCATGCTGTGCACTAAGGCTTGACTCCTGCCGACATCCGATGATCACAGTCATGCTTTTATCATTCAACCTTGAATCATATTTGTTTCTCCTAAGAAAAAACCAAGATAGGTACAAACTGTTATTTTAAATACAATCCAATTCCACTACAAATACAGAAACTTGAAGAAGCTGTTCTGGTGAGCAGCAAAAGGTCGTAGTAGGTTCAGTGTCTGAAAAACCAATTCAGATTTCAACATTCAGTTTATGAAGCAAAGTCTAAGATGATCTTTCTAATCCTATTAAGATCTAACTCTTATTCTCAACTCAGCTGGTGAACTCCAATTACTTGGCAGGTCAGATAAACACTCTCGGTCAAATATTTCATTGCTTTGCTCTCACTCAGGCTAAATATTTGATTTCTTATACCACCAGAGCTTAAACATGTGTGTTTGTGTCTGGTGTGTGTGGGTGAACACACACACATCTAGGCTGTTTCTAAGCTCTGGGAATTACAAGGTAAGTTTTAAAGCAGATATTATAAAGGTTGTCTAGAACTTGATTACTCACCCTGATTGATATTTTGTGTTCTAATTGCAAAAGAAATAGAGAGAATGAGAAATAGAAATATTTAAAAGAAATAAACAGGTACAGTGGCATATCATAGGCACATACACAGCACTAATTAATAATCTCTAAAATGTATAAAGTATACACAGTTTATAAAGTACTTTCACCCACGAACATTTCTACTGTGACTCTCCACACTACCCCATCTATGAAGTAGGCAGAATAAGCATAAATATCAGCATCTTTTAAAATGAGGAAACAGAAAAACAGAACCAGATCTAGAGTCCTGTTTAGGAGCCTCTAGTCTAGTACCTTCCCCTATGCTGTCATTGTCACATGTCTGTGAGCCTTCACTAACATTGTACTTACCAATACAAGAAACCATTAAAAGTGCTTTATGCTGACTTACTTAATATCTAGATGTTTATATTCTGATTCAAAATGCAGTTGACCTTCATCAGTTTTATACTCACCAAAATATAATGCAAAGTGTGTCTTGGGGAGGGGATGTTAATTACAAAAAAAAAAGCTAACCATAGGCTATGTAAATGGTGCAATTTTAAGTGCTTTGTGCTACATTTGTACAATACTAAACACTCTTTGGAACACTTTGTCCCATGCAATATTTTTATCTTCACCAGAGCCTCATGAAATGGGTGTTATGATCCCCATTTGATGCAGAGGGCAAGCTGTGGCTCTGTCTCCTGGAACTAAGTCACCTTAGCCATTAGCCGTCTTTTTGACAAGAAGTGATGCTGGTGGGTGGTGGATGCCGGGAGGCCAGCAGGAAGGGAAAAAGTAAGGGGTGGGGAATGGGGTGTAGACAAAACCCAAGGAGCGCAGGGTGGCTCAGAGAACAAAGTCCCAGAAGCAAGGTGAGGGCTAGCTTTCAGTAGCCCCATAATCAAGGCCAGGCTTCTTTGGCTTTGTAGTTCAGCCTTTACCAGCATCTGTCCTCACTTTCCAGATTTATCCTCCTTCATCACGAACCCTTTATGTGTTCAAGAGGCCAGATACGGAGATGTTGTTCTCATAGGGCCTCTGTAATACTGTCTGTACCCAGACTCTGGGGTCTGATAGGAAAGGAGGCAGGTAGAGTGGGAGCTGGGAGCAGCAGCCATTGGGATGAAATAATTCTCAAGATGCACAGCCTGAAACATGCGTGTGTCCTCCTAATTCATGGTGACAGCTTTGCCACATCTATAGTTGGGTGCTGGGACCATCTCACCCATGTCAGCACCCTGTGGTGCTGGGGTCTTGGGTCAGTGAGGTCATAAATCATGGGCCATGACTTCCAATTACCACTCAGCAAGAATGCCCAGTAAAAAATTTAAGTTTTTATTTTAACAATCATTTATAAAACACTGAAAATAAGCACTATACCAAGAGCTGGGAACAGATGTAAACTTTTATTTATTTAACAAAGACAACATTCACTTAATGCTAGGTACTGGTCTAATTGTTTTTTTGTATGTGGTTGGTTTTTTAATCCTCAACCAAGGACATTGTCTTATTACTTATGAGACAGAGGGAGAGGGAGAAGGAGAGAGACATGTATGTGAGAGAAAAACATCAATTGGCTGCCTTCTGTGCACTCCCAGACCAGGGATCAAACCTACAACCTAGGTATGTGAACTGATGGGGACTCAAACCCACAATCTTTTGGCATATGCTTATCTACCCAACTGAGCCACATCGGCCAAGGCTGGTCTAATTGTTTTACTAACTAATTTAATTCTCACTCCAACAATAAGAGGGATATTATTATCCCCATTTTACAGATGAAAACACTGAGGCATGGAAAGGTTAAGAAAATGAGGTCACATAGCTAGCGGCTGATAGAACTAGAATTTGAATCCATGCTGTATAACTTCAAAGTGAATGCTCTTAGCCACTGTCTTTTGAAATCTCTGCCTTAAATATTTTGTATTCCATAGGACCAGACAGACATGTAGTCATGGTAGATTATAATGACTGTTGTAATAAAGATGTGTACAAGGTACTCTGGAGAAAGTTTCAACAAGATGTACTGCTCAGCACTTCTCTAGTCCTGGTGGCCTCTATCCTTGACCACCTTGAACACTATTCACACTAGCCACCTACTGACCAAGTCTCATATTTACCTCAAATACCAACCCTATCACTGTCAGGGAAGATTTAAGGCTTCCTATTTCAGGAGTACAGAGCACATGGGATCAAGATGGTCTGGCATCTGGTCCTGCTTCAGTTCACACTCTCTAAATGGGTGTCTTCTGCCTTAATCTTCTGACCAAGTCCCATGCCCTATTATTGGTCCAATAAATTCTGCCCCTGACTTGGCCCCTACTTGGGCTCTCTGGAGAATACACTGATGTCTCTCTGAATGGGAAGGGGATCTGGCTGTAACATTTAAGCCCTCATCTAAGACCAAGGCTCAAGGTGCTCTTCTAGCTGCTAAAAGAAGTGGTCCCCTCCCCCCTCCCTGCTTCGCCTATATCTTGCCATCGCTTGGACATGGAGGATGGCCTTCTCTGTGGAAGAGGACTAATTCTCAGTCAGTGGTCCTCAGGCATGTTCACACTGGAACTTCTAAACAAACCCTTGAAGTCTTGAACACCTTTAGGAACGAAGCTCTGCCTTCTTTCTTCAGAGCTCTCTTCAGTTCTACATCAGAGATCCTGAGACTGCTGAACTGTGTCTGTCCCAGATACCTCCCTTGCCACCCTCCTTCCCCAATCATATGCCAGGACCACCATCTGCGTCCATACCCTGCACATTCTATGCTCCATTCGTCACAGCCCTCTCCTGTCCACTGTACTGATTTCTGCAAGATTGTTTTTGATGTCTCCTCTAGCAACTTCTGTAACATGAGTAATTTGTCAGCAATCTTCATGCTTGAACTGTTTGTTTATATCAAAGTCTAGCCATTGGTCTCACCTTATTTTTTTAGATGTTTTGTCTCAAAAAATATCAGCTATTCTTGACACTTTAATGCACTGTCATTTTTCACTTAGCTTTTTCTTCTAGATCCATAAAACTAAATCTCTGATTGTATAATCAAAGGGAGCAGAAGATGGAGGTTTGGTTCCAAAGCACTGTGATAAATAGATTTGACATTTATTGAGTGTTTAAATAATTTGACATTATTGAGTATGCTAGGTACTCTGCTACATGCTTCTTTTCATTTCCTCATCTATCTTCACAAAGCTCTATGAAATCAGAAGTTATTATAACCATTTTTACAAGTGAGGAAACCAAGGCATAAAAAGTAAATAATTTGACTGAGTCATACAGCTACCAAATGGTGGAGCCAATTCTCAAACCCAGGTTGTTTTCTGCCTTTGTTCTAACTACTTAACTTCTCTTTTCTGTGTCTTGGTTTCCTTACTGTAAAATAGGGGGTGGGAGGGAGCATAGGACTTCAAAAGTCTCCTTCAGCTTGAGAAGAATGAAATCCCACCAGGGTGGATTAGAGTTTAAGATGGACCTCGTCGCCCTTGCCACTTACCTCCATGGCTCTCTGCAGAGAGGTGGCAGCACTGTCTCCAATCTGAAGGCTTGTCCGGTGAAGGGGGCAGCTCGCTCAATCTCAGAGCCCTGAAGCAACAAACACCGGGAAATAATTATATGCAATTCTGTAGTAACTTTCTAACAACTGAGACAAATTTAGTGTCTTATATGTATTAGAGCCTAATAATTTTTAGGGACAAATAAATAATTTAGAATATGGAAAACTTGTAGCAGAGGGTAACCTGAAGGCACAACTTAGTCTACCTTAGAGACCAACTTTGGTTTGGAGTTAAGCTGAAGTTTGAGGATGCTCAGTGACTAGGCAAAGGGACCCCCCCACTCCCCCCACCCAAAACCTTAAAATGGGAATGGTTTGAGAGATCATATTACCCAACATCTTCATTTTACATATGAGTGGGCTGAAGCTGGAAGGACGAAGAGTCGCCCAGTGAATTGTGGGAGAGTGCCCTGAGCTGCTGTCACCTCTTGTTACAGTTAGAAAAGCTTAAGGGCACTAAGCTCGGTGGTTGGTGGGTTTTCCTTAGTTATTGCAGTCCTCACAAAAGGAGGAAGAACTTAAATCTGAACTGCAAGACCACCTGCTCTCCATGAAGACTGAAGCGGTCCTTGCTACTATGCCCAGCGTCGATCGCTCCACCGGAAAGCCCTTCTCCCAAAGGCATTAATTCAGATGGTGCTATAGATCTTTGCAGCTGCAGCCGATGCCTCGCTTATTGTCAGTACCTTGAAGAATATATTTAACAGTGTTAAACTCACCGAAATTTTTCAGCTCAATCTAATAAAGGGATTGACCAAGTTCAAATTAGCATTTCATTAACTATTTTAAATATAATACAAGCTGGTTGAACAATGATGGCAGGATGTCTCAGAATTGATAATGTATTGAATTGCCCTTCAAATTTAAATTCTTCCAAGCTTATGAGACAAGTGCAAAAAGGAGATGTGGGCTGACAAAACCAAGACACTTCATCTTCATCAAAGAAGAGGCGTACCTTTAAATCAATGAGAATGATTTGTTTGCATGGAAATTCTCACAGTAGAGTTCCAGAAAAAAGTTGCAGAAAGGGTCAGAATGAACCCAAAGCCAGATTTTGAGTAAGGTCTTTTGAGACTGCCCACCAAGGCCCCTGGAGAAGCTAGTGGTGGAGAGGGCACAGTCAGGACCAGGACGATGGGAACTTTTCTGGCTTGCAAGCTGGCTCTGAGTGCGGTGGCTGTCAGTTCAAACTCATCATCCACAGAATGAGGGCGCTCAGCTCATGTGAGCTGGTAGAGTCAGACCAGAGATCTAGTCCGACAGGTGCAACACGGAGCAGGAGCGCCCAGGCCGTGAAGATAGGAACTCGGTTAAGGGCAGCAACATGATGGCAGACTCCCGATGAGTTGCTTGTTTAAGCAGAATTCCAGGACTCAATGGAGGGTGAGGAGCAAAATCAGGATCTGGTGCCCCAAGAAGAAAGGAATGGCAAGACACAGGCAGAGTGTCCAGGCCTAGTCAAATGGCTAGTATTTATAAATGCTACAGTCTCAGAAGGAAATTGGGACAGAAAAATCTATTCATATTGACTGAGCAAGCATTGTAGGAAGCAGATGAACACTGTAGCTTGGGTGAGGGGGACTGTTAGGCCAGAGCCCACCTTAGCACAGTGCCCCCCCTCCCCCCAGCCTAGGAAGCAGAAACAACCCTCAGGCTGTCTGGGGAATGTGCTGTGTGTACTTTGGGTCCCCAAGCTTGACTCTAGAAAGAGAAGGGGGGACTTCAATGCCCACTACCACACAAGGTCAGGAAGGCAGGGGCTGGAACTCATGCTTTGAAGGCCACTGCCCATCCCACACACATCGTAGAATGGCAGAGAGAGGAATCTGATGCCATTCTGCTGACTCAATGTCTGGGCCTCTTTCTGTCACCTCCTATTAGTGACCTGTCAGTACTCAGAAGCTCACATGTTCCAAAGCAGAGATGTCTACAATCCAGTCAATGTGCTGTGCCTACCTGGTAACATATTTGTGTTTAATAAAGATGTACCCAAAGCTACAATCTTGGTTTATTTCTTAGGATGGTATCAATTATGGGCATCAATGCTTGACTTACAAAAAAAAAGAGAGTGGAAGATAAATTGGGGGAGGGATGTCAGGGTTTTTGTGTCATGGGCTAGTTGTGAGTCAGTAGCATATTTTTTTCAAAGATGGTCATGATCCAAAAAATAACCACCCCCCAAATTTCTCACCTTATCTAGCACCTGAATATTTTTAAAGCATTATTCAGTTTTGTGATAACAACAAGTTAGAAATATGAAGTATATTTTCATATGCTCATTTCACAGTTACAAAGTGAAAGCTTCAGGCAATGAAGCCATTTGGCCACAGTTGTATCAGTTGAAGTGTTTGAACCCAGACTTGTTCCTATGGTTTTCTGAGTCCCAGACCCTTGGATGGGTAAAAATAAATATAAATAAATAAAATTGTACCAGATCCTTGTTAAAGACGGCAAGACAGATTCTATTGAACTAACTATAGTAGGAAAGCGACTTCAGTGAGTAAGCTGAGCTCAACTCCAGTGAACAAAAAGCAGGAGGTTTCTTTTAAAATAGGTAATAAATATGCTTTCATTCTTCATTACAACATAGTAAGATGAAGAGGAAGAAAGAGAAGAAAGTGAGAAAATGAATAACAGAGAAAAATCCCAGATCTTTACCAAAGCAAATTTTGAAAAATGTCTTGACTTAAAAAATGGGTAGATAGCTACTTTCAGAACTTGGTAGGCACTTGCTAGGGTATGTAGAAGGAAAAGGCTGAAGGCCATTAAGGGGTGGGCAGTCAATGTGATTAGGCCATTTGTGTTTGCTAACCGGTGCTTATCAAAGTCAGGCCTCACCCTCCCACCGAGGCTGGGACTCTATCTTGAAGACAGTCAAAAGACTATCTCTTTTGCTGATTACATGCCAAAGGAATGGCTCTCAGGTCCTTGAGAAAGACCCTCCTGGGCTGTAAAAGGTATATTCCAAAGGGACAGAGAAAGGATTACAATGGCAAGTTTTCTAAAGTAAATGCTTTAAGAACAGGTAGGTCAGGGGCTTATAGCCAGGCTTTGGCTGGAACAAAGAGTAAAGCGCTCTGGCAGGGATGAGATTTCTTAGGCAGACATTTTAAGAGGGCTGGAGTTGTACCCTAGGGACATGGCCTTGAGGTGATAAAGGTCATGCCAGAGTCTGTTCAAGTGTCTTAGTGTGGGAGGTGGGTGGCACCATTTGTACCAAGAGTTCTGCAGTCTTCACTTGCCACCATGCCTCGAGATCTCTCCATATTAGTGCTAGAGGAAATGGACCTAAGGCTTCTGGAGATGTCTTCCTTACGCCAGCCCTAGAGAGAAGCCTGTTCTGGGTATGGAGTCCTGAAAACACCAAGCCTCATAGAGCCATGCCTACTCTCAATTTCTTACTTTCCTACTAAACATCCAAGCTGAAGAATTTTCTCCTAGGCTAAAGGACTACCTCCCTGCTTTCTGCCTTGTGTCTAAGCAGTACCCTTGTCCTATATCTGTTCAACAGCTATGGCCATGCACCCTAGGGGGTGCCAAAGTTTCTAATAAATGTATTTGCCGTGGGCTCTGGAAACCTTGCTGAAAGGCTCAGGGGGAAGCAAAGATATTATTATTATTTTCCACTGTTTGATTTATGTGGCATTCATTAGATGATTATAGCTGTTGGGATTTGATGGATGGAGCAGTCTGTCTTGTCACTATATTTCTGAGCCAATCTGTAGCTACTCAATAATTACCAAGCAGCAAAGTGGGGGCATGTTTGAGAAGCTAATGAATTATCAGTTTTCTTTAAGCCTCATTAGATTGCTTGATAGCAAAACCTCCCATTGACAAGATTTCATCTAACATGATTTTCCAAAGTCCCTTGTAGCTTGTTAGGCACAAGATTATCTCTGCATGCATGAGGTACTTTGGAAACCACTCTGATTCCCTGCTATGCCATTGTCTCACTCACTTATTTTTGTTAGAGCTTTTTGTGTGTGCATCTCTGGTAGATGTGTGTTGTGGAGGTGGAAAAAGGTAGGCTGAGGTCTCTGGAGAAAATAAAAGAAGGGCAACACTGAATTCTATTATAGAATTGAATTTTCTAGTTGAAAATCGTTTTAGACTCATCTTGAACTATTGCCTTTCACTCCCAAATCTATTTTTCTCACATAAGTAAATGATAAAATAATTCACCCAGTTCTTTTGGCCAAAGCCTAGGCATCATTTTTTATTGCTTTCTCTCCCTCAGCCCTCACATCCAACCCAGCAGCAAATCCAGTTGGTTCTACCTCCAAAAGAAATCCTAACACTATCTTTTTCTATCTCCATTACCACATGTCTAGGCTAAGCCCCGGCCATCTCTCTCCTGCTCTACTGTAACCACTACATCTTTCGGTTTCCTGCTTTCATTCTTGTCCTCTTAAAATCCACTATCCTCAAAGTAGCCAGAGTGATCTACAGAGGAAAATAAGTCAAATTGTATTAGTTTCCTGCCTTAAACCCTCCAACAGCATCCTGTAGCAAGTGGAAAAAAAATTCAAACTGCTTTACATAATCTACATGGTCCCACAGGAACTAGCCCTGTCTCCCCTTAGACCTCTCTTAGCATTCTCCCCATTATTCACCTCTCTCTGGACAGGTCTAGGTCTGGCCCACCTCAGAGCCTTTGTACTTCCTGCCCTCTTTGCCTGAAGCATCTTTTCCTCTGAGCTTCACCTGGATGGCTCCCTCAACACAAGCTTCAGTTCAAATGTCATCTCAGAGTAATTCTTCAGAGAATAGCCTCAGACTTGCAGACACTATTGATAAGATTGCTCTGCTTTATTTCTTCATAAAACTGCCATTGCTTGGGATTTTATTACTTTTTTATGCCTATTTGTTCATTGCCTGCCTCCCATGACCGGAAAGTACACATCATGAGACCAGGGACCATCTTATTCCTAGTCACTGCTAGCACCTTGAAGAGTGCCTGGTACATAGCAGAAGCTTAGAAAAAAAAATGTATTGAGTGAATGAAGAAACAAATAAACTAACGAATAAAAGAACAAATGAATGAATCTAGTACAACTCATTTCTTTTTTAAAGTGAAGAAAGAAACTGAAGTCCTAAACTGAATCTGACTTACCCAAAATGATAAAGAGGAGACTTATTCTCCAGACCCTGATTTTTATGCTTTTTCCAACATATAAAATGCATCTCAAAGTGTTTCGCAACCAGGGCAATTTTGCCTACCAAGGGACATTTGACAATGTCTGGAGACGTTTCCAGTTGTCCTCACTGCAGAGAGGTTGCTACTGGTATCTAGTGAGTACACGCCAGGGATGCTGCTAAATATCTTATAACTCACAGGACAACCTCTTACAGCAAAGAATTACCTGGCTGAACACGTCAGCATTGCAGAGGTGGAAAATCCCTACTTGCATTGCCTTGGAAAAGCAGAATATTCCCCCTGCATTCCTTGTTCTTCCTCTGAGCCACTGGAATGGCTTAGATACGCCAGTTTTCCTGTACTGCCTCAGTTGCCCTATCTGAAATAGGCAACAGTTCTCCATCTAGGAAGGGTGTTGTCTTTGACCACCAAATCCATCTTTTCCCTCACTCAAGTAGATCCATTAACATCCCGTTAGCATAGGACATGCCACTGAGTTGACATTCAATTAATATTATTTATAAAGTTTGTTGAAGAAATTGTTGCTCAAACAGTCCTTTCTGCTCATTTATATTATACTTATCTTTCAATTATAAGTTCTACCACTTCCAGGAAGCCTTTCCTGAGTCCCAGGCAGAATTCACAACTCCCTATGCTATATTCTCTTAGCACTCAATTTATAGGAATTAAAATATTGACTTAAGCCCAAGAGTTGTTCATTTTCCACCACCCCAGGTCCATGCGTTCTTAGGGCAGGCTCAGAGTCTCAGCAGAGCACTGGGCATAGAGTGAGTGCTCCGTAAGCACATTCTGTAAGGAAGACACATGTCTGATTGGCTGCATATCCACTCAAAGCAACAATAAAGAAAGAAAACCTTGCAAAATGAGCAGCACAAGAGAAAAGAAAAATCTTTCACTGCAGCCAAAGGAAGCCAGGATGCAGGCATATCTTTTCAGAATATTGCTTCTTTTTTGTGGATGAATGCAGGCATTCATGAGGCAGGCAAGTGGAGCCCGCTCCCCTCCACTTGGGAACAGCATGAATAAGTAATTATCTCTAAGGTGGTACAGAGCCAGAGTGGATGAACCGCGTGGTCTCTGCAAATCCCTAAGCCTGTGACAGGAACAGGGTGGGCAGCATGCTGTGCTATCAGCGCCTGACAGGAGATAAGGAGCACAAAGTAGCAACCCTCAAGCTGCTTTCCTGGGAAGCTGGCTGGCTTGTCTTAAGCCTGGTATGCTATTTAACTCAACACAGCTGCAAACAAACAAGATTAGAAATGAATGATAGATTTTCTTTTAAAATAGAACATGAAACAAAAGCAATTTTTTTTTGTCACTGTGGGCAAATGGAAATGCCTGCTCAAGGAAAGCAATTTCAGCCGACCAGTTCCTTCCACATTAGCTTAAATTACCTGTTTAAAATATAAAACGGTGAACTGAGAAAGGCTTTCAGATGTATTGCCATGTCCACATTTTATGGATGGAACAGCGGAGACCTGTGGAGGAGAAATGATTTACCTCCAAACCCCATAGCACACTAATGGAAAAGCCAGAATTTAGAACTTTTTCTTTTAAAGGTTCCCGTCCCCTGGGTCCTGTTGTGCCTGTGTGATGTGGAGAGAGGGGAATGTCAGTGGGTCGGAGTCTGAGAACCCGGGCTCCGGTTTTAACAAACGACAAATGACAAACGACAAACTGTATGATCGGGGGCAAGTCTCTCCTCCCTGCTTTACCATCCCCATCCACTAAATAATGGGTTCTGGATGGAATGGCCTGTAAGGGTCTTCCCAGTTCAAGAGTTATGTAACTATGGCTCAGTACATGATAATAATAAACAACCAAACAAATAAATAAAACTGCATGGAGTGCATACTATATACCAGGCACTATTCCAAAATTTTTGATACGTGGTATCTCATTTAACCTTCCCTCTGTACAGTAGGCATGCTTATTACTGACATTTACATATGAGAAAGCTAAGACTTAGATTAAGTAACTGGCTCAGAGTCACACAACTGGTATGTGGTGACAGTGGAGTCTGGACATCTACCTGCCTGACTTCAGAGATAAAAATCACAAAGTCAACAAATGTTCATATGTTAGGTCTCTTCAGTTCTTCCAGGGACTGAGACCTCACACCCATCTGCAGAGAGAGAGATGACTCCCGTTTGGGACACACCGATTGTGACAGAGTAAAACTGCCCCTCTGGAGTTCGTATCCATTGACCCAATGATGTTTCATGACCACCACGAAGTCTAACACTTATTCTATAAAGCAGTTCTTTGGAAAGGGAGGATTTCTTTAATGACCCTGATTCTGAGAATCTTCCATTTAAATTAAGATTTCTGCTCACCTCTCTGGTTCTTTGCTTGGGCTTGTTTTCAACTTCCTCACAATTCCAGAAGAATGCCTCTGCTCACCATCAACATGTCTCACACTTTTAACTTAGAGTATTATAGTTGATTAGATGCCCAGTAATCACAAAAAAGGTGGGGGCAGAAACAATTTCAGTGCAAATTCAAACAGGGAAGCTTTTGTATTGGGCCATGATTGAGTCACAGGGACCTGATTGCCCTTCCATTTTAAACAATTTTTTTTATTAAAATTTTTAAAATGAAAATAGGAAAGGAAGACTTTAAATTTTATAACAGGGAGCTTGACAGAATCCCCAATGAGAAAAGCATGTGAAGAATTGGTGGGAAAAAACTTCAAGAAAAAGCCATGATATATTAGGCACAGGCCTTGGAATCAACAGCATTCTATCAACTAACTTTTAGGTCCTAGGTGGATTTGGATTGGCTTTATGGAAGGGATCACCTGAGAAGAGGCTTAAGCAGTAGATCTCAGAGTACAACATGACACATGATGCTTGAAGAGAGTATAAGAGGAAGACTAGGAAATCATAGGCTTAAAAGTATCACCTTGTCACATGCTTTGCCTCCCAACAGAATTTATGTCAGAGATATTTGGAAAAGACAGCTCTTCCACAGACCATTTCTCTAAATTGTGTTGATGATATTAGGAAATGTCTAGCCATCCACTCAGAAGCCTTGGATTCATACTCAACTTTTCTCTCCCCTCACTCCCTGTGGTAGCCATGAAAAAGACCTTTCCAAATCTCCCTTGAAGAGACAGTCTGCTATAAAAAGTTCAGTTACCTGACAGCTTCCACTGTCTTTAGATCCATCACAGCATTTGAGTTGAGTCCATCCTCTGGCAGTTCCTAACCATGAAAGAGCCTCACCATTTCTGCCCAATCAGAATTTCCTGCCAGACAATCCTGGGATCAGAGCTGTTTGATGGGTTGGTCAAAATGTTCTCAGAGCTTCATGAAAATCTGAGTCTCTTCCTATCCAATCATCCTTCATGCCTTCTCTTCTTTCATAGATATCAGATCTTCATCATGGACTGAAGGCTTTCCCTGCCCACTCTGCTACCTCTCCACTTTATCTCTCATGGGGATTACCTCAATCCATCTCTTGCATTTCCCACTCTGTCTTGACATCTGCTTCCTGAGCAACCTGAACGGACACGCACCCCACCATTCCTTCCCACCATCTAAGTCTCTAGGTTCTATGGAGTCTACTCTCACTCTCTCTTGAACTTGTTTTCTTTTCTCCAGTCCCACTGCCATTGTCCTACGTCAGGCTGCCCTCATTCCACTGCGCAAGAACCTGCCCTAAAAATGGTCAGACATCGGACTTGAATTCCAGTGCAAGTGCCACTCAGGAGCAGAGTGGTTGCTTGTGTGGCCTGAATATCTGAAAAGGAGGGCTATTCTTCCCTGAAGAATAGAATATGATTTGAAATGGGACTGTGAAGTCTGACCGCTGAGCTGGGCTCTGATAATTAACTGGCATCGAGTGTCCCATGCTCAAGTATCACCTTTCTTCTGCTCCATGAGAAACAAGAAATATTTAACCACACTCTCTACTCTTCTTAAAAAGAAGAATTAGGTGAGTTGGTAAAAAAATCTCACTGGCAAAGTGCTGTGAATTTCTTAGGAGCTCCGATAATCTGTCTGTGGGTGAAAATGCTGCTTTGCCACTGTTTCCATGTGGGCCTTTCATTCTGACTCCACATAAGGCCTGGTTGCCTTTGGTTTTGTTTAAAGCCCTCTAACCTTGGTTCCTGATAACCTCCCTCGTCCCACCTATGTTTCTGTCAAATGAAACCACTCACCTACACCAAGCACAGCTGGTGCTTTCTCACTTCAGTAATTCTACTCAGTTTCTTTTTTCTGTCTGAAATCTCCTTTCCTCTCTCTCTCTAAGCATCTTGTCTAACTTCTACCCATTACTTAAAGGCTATCTGAAATGCGATATCCTCTAAGAATCCTCAGAGGTACTCTACCCTTTGGCTACAGTTTCACAGAAGTTTTTATATATATATTTCTCATGGCACTTACACCTTGTTTTGTGTTTATTAGGTATACATCTTATACCCCCCACTAGGCTATACTCCTTTCCAATCTCTCTGATCCCCACGCTCCCTCAAGACCTGCCACCTGACAGCTACTCCATCTCTCGCTTCTGCATTGTTGTCAGAGGTGGTGATCTGTGTTCTATGCATTCTCATTGGGTATCTGTTTGAGACCCAAGCTCACAGCCTGGTGGAGGGGCTCTAGGCAGCTTTTCCAGGAAATCAAGTATTTGCCTGAGCAAAGCCTGTTGTGCAGGTCTGTGAGTCTTGCATTGTTACCATAGTTCTCTGGTCAAACTGGTAAAGGAATAATTAATAATCAGAAAGTCTCCAAGGCTTTGCATAAGGATATGACTGGCCAAAAGAGACTGCCCTACCCCCGAGGTCTAGCAAAGGGTTTCAGGAGTTATTGTAGGTAGGGGGGAACATCAACATTAGTAAATCTCATGCCATCCCTAAAATCCACTTTATTCTATGTTCTCTCATTCTATTCTCCAGTTACCATCAGGCCTGATCACCACTCTGTAAAGTCATGGTCTAAATGCAGACGAAGTTCCAATGCATCTCTCTAGGAGTCTTTCAGTGGTCCTAGTCTTGCCAAGGGTTCTCTCTGGCTGTGTATTACAAAACCAGCTTCCACGAACATGTTCCCAGGTCAATAAACATTCAATAGGAAATGCCTATCAAGGCCTACTGTTTGCCAGGAACAGGGCTGGGCATACAGAGATAAATAGGACTCAGATCCTGCACAGTAAGCCAAATCAGCATTTAGGATACAATTTCTTCCTTCCTTCCTTCCTTCCTTCCTTCCTTCCTTCCTTCCTTCCTTCCTTCCTTCCTTCCTTCCTTCCTTCCTTCTTTCCTTCCTTCCTTCCTTCCTTCTTTCCTTCCTTCCTCTCTCTCTCTTTCTCTCTCTCTCTCTCTTTCTACTGGTTCAAACTCATACAACCTCCTTAAACCCTTCTACATTGTCAATTCTCACTTTAAGTTTCAGTTGCAGAGTCGTTTTTAACAAGGCAAAACTAACTGCCTTGATTCAGACAATCAGCTCCGCCCACAGTATCTGTCCAGGGCAGTGGGGCTCCAGCCCATACCCCAGAGAAGCAGTTTTACAAAGGCTCTGGGGTAGGTCACTGGCATAATACAATACAGCCGTACCAATGTCTGTGTTAAGACACACACATAAAGAGGGAACTTGTTCTCTCATACCTTGGTCTGCCATGCAGTGGAAAAATTCTTTGAGTTTTTTCCAGGTAAGAAAGACAGCTAAGAACAGAAAGTTCTGGAAGATAGCTCACAGAAACCTCAGGCAGATCTTGATCTCCACTGGTAATTTTCTCAGGTATGGATAATTAAGTCGAGCTGAAAAGGCAAAAGTGTTTCCCCCGGCAGAGCAGGAACGAACACGGTGTTTGTCTTAATTTGCAAAAGG
This sequence comes from Macrotus californicus, assembly GCA_007922815.1. NCBI lineage: Eukaryota > Metazoa > Chordata > Mammalia > Chiroptera > Phyllostomidae > Macrotus > Macrotus californicus. The sequence continues at coordinate 43,170 of VMDR010003168.1, forward strand.
TTTCTAACAGTAGCATTTTAAATCGACAGACTAAATATCCAACAGCTGCTACCAGCCCAGTTTCTGAGGCTGGAATGCAGCTGGACTATTAATTTCCTGAAAGTCTAGCAAAACAAAGTTGGATGCAAAACAAAGAGAATAAAATGAAGAGGGCAAAAGGTCTCCTCTTTGAATAACGAAACTTTCTCCAGCTTTTTAATCTCTTCCAGAGGTCTCAGCCAAGATAAAAGAAACATAAAAGAGTCACCTTGGATCCTATCTCACCATCACTGAAGAGCCTGAGAAACCTGTCCCTTTCCCTATCCCTTGGGGCCAGCAGAGCCCAAACTTCATCTCGTCAACAGCTCAAATGCCCTTGTATTTTCCATTCTTCTGATTCATCCTTATCGAGACACACATCCACTGTTGAGCTGCTTCTAACTTATAAAGAGTTGTTCCTGAAACACTCTTGAAAACTTAGCAGCTGTTGGCTATGTGGAATGAGCCCGGGGACCAGTCAGGAGACCTGCATGGTGGACTTTTAACTCAGTTTACCCTTGAGATACTAATCAAAACTCTGTATTTTCCTGAAACACAGGGACAATAGCACCCATCTTGCCTACTGGATGTCTGTAAACCTTAAATGAGGTAACGCATGTGAATAAATTTGATAAAGGGAAAAAAATCACTATGTAAATGTAAAGAAATAATGCAGTTGATGGTTAATCTGCTTACCTTTTATTGCCTATGTATATGACAGGGACACAAATATTTAGAGATATGATCTTTGTTAAATAGCAAAGGGAAAAATAACTACGTTAGGGTTCAGAATGAACAAACCTGTAGATTGGACCATATTTGAGTCTCAGCACACGGTCACATGCATGGGAGACCACAAGTTGTTTGTAGAAGAAACCAGTGTGCACAAGTGATTGGATGCAGCCTGGCTATCAGCTCAGACCCCATCTCTACCTCATCCTGTGAACCGTGCCTTTGGCCGAGGGCGTGCTTGTGCCCTGGAAGGAGTTGCTAAGACAGGGCACTACTGTTGAGGGCTTTGTACTAGGACATGGCACTCAGTGAAGGAAATCAGCAGGCCCCGATGTGTTAAAAAAGTCTAGTTGAACATCATTCTACTTAGAAGTTGTTAAAGATGAAAACCCCTTCACAACCCGGAAAACCCCTCCACAAAGGCCATAGAGAAAGGGAACGCCTTTATCATCGAATCAGCATTGAACTGTGTGCTGCGCATCACAGACGCTCGGCTAAGTGTGCAGAGCAGCAGCGACACTCACCCCCTTACACGGCCAAGCAGACTCAAGCCATTGCACACGTGTTCTCAAGAAAAACAATCACTGTCCCCAAGAGGACTAGACAGCACCTTTTGTCACATAGTTTTTCCTAGCTCTACTATGGGAATTGGTTGGCTAATGGGCTTTATTTGGGAGGGAAAAAAATATCTCCTATTTTTATGACAAGAGGTAGTTGTATAAATTGGAGCATGGCGCCCACTGAAATTAGGCTCTTACCCTCCTCACTTCGGAACAGGGGTGCTGTCTCCCTTGATGGTTCCCAGGATATTGAGAAAGCTATTTCTGGGTCATAACACTGACAAAAGTTCTGTCCAGTCTTCCAAGGAGTACATGTTGAAGACATGAAAAAGTACTTCAAAGTTTTCTAAGGTAAATGTACTAAAAAAAAAAAAAAAAGGAAGGGCGTGAAATATTTTCCATTCTTTCAACAGGGAGAATTCAGGCTCTTATTTTTAATTTGTATTTGGTCCTATAAAAGCTTTTAGCTTTTTAAGCAGAAAAATTACTTTTGGGAGAACAGATGGAAGGTATGACCACATCATACTCCCAACAGTAACTTCTGGGTGGTAGATTACAGCCTCTCCCTTCATGGTTGGCTTTTGAACCCAAGAGCAGCCCTGCCTTCCTGCCTTTCAGATGGCAGGTCCTCAGAGCTTCTCTGACCTTAGGACCTTCTAGTGACCAAAGAGGGGATATCTACTCTCACTTATAAGTCAGCTGCCACTCACTTATAAGCCTGTTGTTCCTCTGGATACTTCTGTTCCCAATGCTACCCTCTCCGCTCTCTTGGCCACTGTCTGTCTGTGGGGCCTGCCTCCTTGCTGACTGCCCCTGATTCTCTGGCCCCTCTGCTTCACAAAAGGCACTCCTGCTGTCTCCTGCAGACCAGGTCACCTGTTGTGGCCCTGCATCTACTATGCTGTCACGCTGCCCAGGCTTTTCACAAGGTGGCCACAACTCACACCTGAAAGGTAAATTATGCTGGAGGAAACTGTTCTTCCCACCTCCAACTGGTGCTCTGCCATTGCCTCCCTGTTTCCACATCCAAAGTTCTTTTCTACAAATAGGGACATTCTGTTTCCTTCCTGTGCATTAACTTTTAGGAATAGAGTTCTTGATGTTTTCACATGTGGTTCTCTCTTGCCTGGTGCATAGGTCCCCTGAGGAAACTAGTTGGGACAGTTTATTGTGGTACTTCTAAGGTGATCAGAGTCCTTGTTTGCTTGGAACAGTTCAGTTTTAGCACTGAAATATCCCCAACTCAGTCTAGATTCAATCAGAACAGTTAGTTGTGCTATTACAGCATCTCACACTTTAATCTTCCTGTGAATCCCCTGGGGATCTTGGTGACATTCAGATTCTGATACCACGAGTCTGGGGTATGGCCCCATTTAGAGCAGTAAACACATGTACTGCCTCATGATTTTTTTTTCCCCGTATACCTAGTTCCTTCCCTTTTGGGCCTGCTACTGAGTGTGAGCCTTCTTGGTAGACCCCATTTAGCAGTGATTTTTCTTGATTCCATGCGTCCATGTCCCCATTGCAACCTTGCTTTTGCCGGAGGCTCCTCTGATCTCCTAGGTAGACCATTTGCAATTCCTGATAGTACACAGTGTGGATTTCCTGCCTAATATCTACCCTGTACATTTTTCCTCCTACAGGAGCTGAGAGGTGAGTAAAATGGATCCAAGAGGTTTTTAGAGGCCATGTTTTCTAGCTCTTATGTCTATTTAAGTTATTTAAGAGCAGAGGCTATTTATTGCTCATTCCTGATCCTCACAACACAAAGCATGACTCTTTGCAGAGGGCATCCTTTCCATAAATGTTTGTTGGTTCCTTCTCTAAGCCTGCACCTCATTCTCCAGGACTTAATTCTTATTTGAAATCTTCTAGAGAATGGAAAAATGATGGTAGCAAAGCTTTCTTGAAATTGTGGAGATAGGGAATTTAGAATTGGGATTAAGATTGGCTTTGTATATCCTAGGCTACATTTTTATCATGAAGCACTATTGTTTATCTTGAACAGCAGATGTCTTTTAGGTATGTGGCGTGTACTATGAACTCACTTACTGAAGTTAATCAAAGAAAATAGCTTGCAGGGTAAACACATGTCAGTGGATACCCCAACAGCAGTGTCAACCTAGGGCAGAATATCAATTTAAAAAGATACATAAAGTAGATAATTTCTGTGTAACAAATGGCAAACAAGTTAACAATGTGTTACAATATACTATTTACTACTCTGCAGAGAGGGGAATGAAAGGGAAAAAAGGATTTAAGGAAGAGGTTGAGCAGCAAGATGGTAAAATAGGTGATATAGCCCACTTAAAATATAGAAAGCATATATTTTGTCAATGGATAGTTAAGCTATTGGGAAAGTCAAGAAGCCAGACATGAAAGAAAATAAGGATCCTTGGGGATAGTTTGGCCTTGCATAAGCTGTGATCCCAGGTGGTCTGGTTTCTAGCTTCCAACTGGAGAAAGCCTGAGCTTGAGCAGAGTGGGGATAGGGTTGAGACCACCATGTAAACCTGGATTTCCCTCAGGAGAGACCACCACAGCTTACAGAGGGAAAACCATGCAATATAACTGACTTGACTTCCGGTAGAGAAGAAAAGATAAAAAAAGAAAGAAAAATAAAACTTTCCTTTGAGAATTAACTCATACAAGTGTTTAAGGATCTAAAGCCAGAATTTACCCTACCTGTGTGGCACCAAAAAACTCCAAACTAAAAATTTAGATTAAAGTGGTCTTGGGCTGGCGTTGCCTCTAGGCTGGAAGGAGCATAAATACAACTCTGGAGAAAAACACTTCAACCCAAGCTCAAAGGATTTCTGCCAGAACACTCAAGGAAATGAATGTATATGCAAAACTGTCACACAAATTAGCTTTTCTATCTGTATAGCTGATATTGGAATTATGAGAGGTGGAATATAAAATGAATGTAATTAAAATGCCTAAAGTACAAAAAGAGGGCATTGAATTTAGCTAAATAAATATTATGAAATTTGACCAGATAGAATTCAGGGAAAACCTAATTATAAATATATAAACCTACTTAAAATATGTAAATATATAAACCTAATTAAAAATATACAAATTGGCAATAGAAAATTAATGGATGGGTTAAATAGTATGAGTCATAGCAGAAGGGTTATTGAGTTCTAAGATAAATTTGAGGAAATTATAGAGAAAATAGAATAGAGAGGCAAAGAGATGGACAAGTTAAAAAATTTAGACACACGGATGACAGTGCATGAATCTCTTACGTGCTCATCATAATTTCAGAAGAAGAACATGGAAGAAAGAAAATACTTAAGAAGGTAATTAATGGCTGAGATTTTCTGGATATGATGAAAGGCATCAACACTCAGATTCCGAATACCCAGTGAATCCCAAGGAGAGAATGAGGAAAAGTCTGCGCTGAGACGCATTGTGGAGGAACTGTAGGATTATGAGGGGAAGAAATCCCAAAAGCATTTGAGAAAAAAGATGACCTACGAAAGTGGTAATTTAGTTCTTAAATGCAATAATCAAAGCTGGAATACCTCTTTAGAGTGCTATGAGGAAATAACTGTCAGAATAGTATTGCATAGGTAGTGGAATCACCTAACAAGAAAAATAGGGACAAAGACATTTTCAGAAAAACAAAAACTGAGTTTACTTCCAACACGCTTTCACTATAGAAATATCTGGATGATGTTCTTAGCAAAAAGGGAAGAATCCCAGAAGGAAGGTCCAAGAAATGGGAGGAATACCAAACAAACAACAGTGTGAACTTGCAGCTAAAACTAAACAGATATTGACTGTAAAAGATATTAGCAATGTAGTTCAGTTTGTGTTTAAAAAAATCAAGGTAAGATTCATATCTTGTGCAACAGTGGCACATGGGGCAAAGAGAGTGATTGCCTCAAGGTTTTTTAATTTTCTTTTGTTGTTGAGATGGAAGATAAATATGCCATTTACTTTTGACTTTAAGTTAAATGGACAAGCTAAAATTTTAAGGTTAGCCATAAAAATGGGGTATAGGACTTCTAAACTGATGAAGGCAATAAGTTGAATGGAGTGTGTGGGAGGCAGAGGTGATCCGAAAGATGGAAAGAAAGGGATATTGAAAAGGAATGTTCAAAAAGCAGAAAAATGGAAAGTATGAATTAAACTGAAGAAAATGAATTCAAACATATCATTTATTTCAATCAATGTGGGTAAATCAAACCTAATTACAAGACAGGGATGAGAGGAAACAGACTCAGCTGTTATGGTCCATGAGAAGATGCAACTAAACCATAAAGGTATGGAGATGTTAAAATAAATATGTGGACAACAACATTCTACAGGAAAATCAGATAGGGTATACTTTATGTTAAAAGTATTACTAATGTAAAGAGACTTATTAAATATTATTAAAGCTGGAATTCTCTAAGAAGATAATTCTAAATTTGCAAGCAACTAACAACATATACTCAGCATCTAGAAATGGGAGAATGCACATCATTTTTGGATGCACATAAAATCTTTGCAGAAAATCGACCTTGTGTTAGACTGTAGGACCCCCCATAAATTTTAAGGAGTTTTAGACTGCATTCTACAATCATAGCACGAGTGAGTTAGAAGTCAATAAAAAAGAGATGAAAGTAGATCACCAGAAGCAGAAATTCTTTTAATGACAAGTTTATCACCAATCTTTTAGTTAGTCTTGGCTGATGGACAGTTTTGATAAATTCATACCTCTTCATTTTCTGGAACTCTCTGTTTCATTTTTTATTTAGTACAAAATACTTGGTTGATCTTGAACAGCGTGTGAACTGGTTCTTTAGTGTCATGTAGCACACACATGTGCATGCACCTGTGCATGCTCATGCTTTGGTTGGTTGACCTAATTCAATGTCAAAAACAAGCTGATTTTCAAAAATTCAATTTTTTATGTTAGTTCAGCCATTAAAGACTCTGTCAGTAATGAAAACTCATTTTAAGAAAATAATGTCTTGACATAATTATTTTGTAAAGATCAGTAGTATGAATATTGACTATTATTGTACCACAATTTTTTTAAACTACAACTATCAGTTCTTGTGACAAAGTTCTTTTTCACTTCAGCGTGAGATACACTAAGATGTTTCAAATGATTCCAAGGGCATAAATTTCACTTAATTTTAATAGAAATAATAATGTGTAGAATTAGTTTGCAAAAGATAGAATTTATGAAGCTTGTATAATACAAATACATTCATTATAAACTCCATAAAAGTGGGCACCTAGTCATTTCTTTCTCACATTTTACCTTCAGTGATTAACATAATGTCCAGCACATGGTAGATATTCGATATTTTTTAATGTAAAAAAAAAATAATGTAAATGCAGGCTGATAATTAAGTGGTTGAGAGTCCAGAAATAAAAGAACAGCATCTAATATGAAGGGCAAGGCACTCGTAATCATTAATATTTTATTTCATTCACACGATTTCTCTTCAGTGGCTGCTACGCTGTACCAGGAAGTGTTCTCGGCGTGTGTGATGACAGGCATTGTGCCTTGGTTAGTGTGGGACTTCGAGTCTGTTTGGAGAGATATGACTTGTTAGAATTAGTAAGGTGTTCACAAGTGTCAAATTTTGAGCTTCTGAACAGTGTGCCAAGGGAATGGGAGAACTCAATTCATCACCTGGTATATTCACTTTACAATGATGTTGTGATGTTACCAAAAATATGACCACTTTACAATAATTTTTTAATACTCACAGTTGACACAATACTTTAATATCCATCATCACATTTTAAAAAGAAAGACTAGATATTATCACTAATTTACAAATCAGGAAAGTGAAGTCCACAGCAGATAAATAACAGAATTAGAACTCAGATTTTCTGAATCCAAATTATGGGAGATAAAGGTGATGTCCCTTTTTCTAAAATTAGGTTTGGTGTTTGTCTTTAGCAATTATTTAAATGAAAAGAAATCATAGTCTCCTATTGCACTTTGCAAAGTATCAAGCTATTTTGTATCAGCAAATCTGGGTGATTGTCAGAACTTCTCACTGTTTGTCGAAGGATTTGTCACTAGCTGAGGAGACGCGATCAGAAAGTCCTTGGGGATAGGAACAGGAGTGGCTGGAAGCAAGGCTGGCTGGGCATTGCATTAGTCCTTTGTGAGCGTTGGAGAGAGACAAGTTAATTACGCATCTCTGTGTTCCTCGTGGCCCCACTTAGCGGGGCTGGCTGACCAAAGGTGGGTCAGCCATGAGAACATGTCCTCCACGCCATTCGGATGGCTGTTGCCCCAGCCCAGGCCCCTGTGACACCGCAGCTCAAGTGATCTTCCCCCAAAGGTTCTGCCTGTCATTCCTCTGCTCAGAAGCCTTCGGTGGCTCTTTCTTGCCTACTAAATATCGCTCCAGTTTGTCCTTCAAAGTTTTCCATTATTCCTTTTGAAGTTTATTGTCTGCTGCTTGTTACAGAATGGCCCCAGGGGTTACGGGGTCCCTCTGTCACTGAATTCTTTGCTACCGCCAGGGAATTGGAATTACTGCTCTCAATGCCAGAGTTTGGTGAAAAGCAAAGTAACTATTATTCAAAAGTTATACAGATTTAGAGTGATGACTTAAAGTCACCGTTAAATACTCAAAGTCCCTTAAAACACCCTCAAACACACACAGTCCTTTCTTCCCCCTTTGCCCTGGCAGGCCTGTCTTGGGTACCCTATCTCAGGAAGAGAAAAAAAGAAAATAGAAGTCTGCAGCTCGCTTCTCCCAGCTCCTCTGTCACCCAAGCTCGGCTGGCAGGCCTCCGGCGGTTCCCAGCACCATCAGCTGTGTCACTACAATCTCTAGTTCCTAATCCAAAACTATGTGGCACCTTCTCATAGCCCATCAGCGAGAGTCTTTTCACCCCTTTCCTTCTCTGCAAGATTTCTCATGGTCCCCAACCCTAGTCCTGAATTGTCTCTCCTGCTTTCTAAACCCCAAAACCACATGGTTTCCCCCACCCCCATGGCTGCCCCACCTGGGTTTAAATCCTTGCGCTAATCTTCTGCTGCAACCCCATTTCCCACTCCTCCCACAATTGGCCACACCTGCCAGCATTCCCATATTTTTCCAGCCTTTCTTGCGTGCCACACTTACTCCAGGCAGGCCTGGCCCCTTGTCATGGAACTAACCATCTACAAGCTCTCACGCTGTACCCAGGAGGAGTTGCCTCCCAGGTAGTCATGGGTAGAATAACTCCCTGGCTCAAAGCAAGGCCACAGCTACTTAACATATCTATGAACCTATCCAGCTGTTATAGAGATGTAAAGTAACCACTTTTGCATTTCATGCATGAAGCTGGCCAACTGTTCATATGCAAAATAATTCAATAGCCCTGCTCCATGTGTCTCGTTCCCCAGTTCATACTTGTGGGGGTGAGGACATCCTATATTTTATAATTCCTGGACACCTTGAGTTCTGGATCCCATTTTCAAATCCTTTGTTTGAGGGGGGGCCCTGGCTGCACCTCGTTACATGCTCATGTCTCCTTCGTCCCCTATAGGGAACCTATCCATGTGTGATGTGATTTTGTGGCTCAGCTCTGGTTCTGAACTCAGACAGACACACGTGGCATGCAGAGAACATCTGTGAATAGGTCTCCTGTGGGGAATCAGGCCTGCATTGTACCTAGGCCGCTTTGAGACTTGCTTTTGCTAAAAACTCCCTCACCTTGAATTGAGGAAACATGTGCTTACTGCATATCTTTAAAGGAACTTCCTAAAATCTATGCTAAACCTCTCAAGTTTGGGTGTAACCAGTTCAACCTTTTCCCTTTATATTTGCAAATGACCTCTATCTTAAAGGAATTAGCAACATTCTTTCTTTTGTTATGGTAACCACCTAAAGTGAACCTGTGCATGGTTAATGAGAACCATCCTGGATGTAATGTACCTAGAGTATCAATAAAAGCCTGTCCAGGCGAGGGGTCTCTCTCCCCCTCTCTCCCCCTCTCTCTTCCTCTCTCTTCCTTTCTCTCCCTCCCTCTCCTTCCCTCCTCCTCCCTCCCCCTCCCCCTCCCTCCCTCCCTCTCCTTCCCTCTCCTTCTCTCTCCTGCAGGCCCTCTTTCTCTTACTGAGAGAGCAGCCATGCAAGTCCTAGCACTCTCTCACTTAGAGAGTGGCTCCACATCCCTTTTTCTCCACTGGATTCCTTTAGTCCATGTGAATTTGTCCGTCAGTTGTCCGGGTATATAGGACAAGCATTCCACAACAACACACGGTCCTGCCGGATGGGACTGAGACATTCCCCCACGCAGCACCTCCTGTCCGTCACAGCGTAAATGCCAGGGCTCCGCTACACTGGCTTACTCAGTTGCTTTGAACAACCTCATGCCTTTGCTCAAGCTGTTTCTTCTCTCGAGAATTCTCCCTCCTGCTATTTTATTTGTATATACATAGAATTCTAACACATCCTTAATAATTTCTGATTTCTCCTTGGATTTTTCTTTTTTAAAGATTTTATTACTTTATTGTTGTTCATTTACAGTTGTCTGCATTTTCCCCCCACCCCAGCCAATCCCACCTCCCTCCCTTTCTCCCACCATCCCCCTTGGTTATGTCCATGTGTCCTTTATAGTGGTTCCTGAAAACCCTTGACTTACAATGCATTTCCTTCCCCTCCTACTTCCATCAGGAGCCCCTGGTTTGCATTGTTTCCAGGATCCTTAGCCCTTTCTTCTTTGAATTGGACCTACAGGGCCACACATTAAGTGTTTAGGAGTGCCTTGCATGCCGCACCAATGTTTCATTCATGCTGACCCTGGCTCAGTTCCTGCCACATAGTAGGTATTTTATAAATGCTTCCTGAATTCCCAGAATTAATTATACCATGTAAGGTAAGCAGAAATGGCAGAACCCACCTCAACAGAGTCGATTTGACCCTGACAAAGTTTCCCCCTCTGGAAAATGAATGTAATAAATGACACATAGAAGTGGCAATAGTGTCACAATCACAAAGTAAGTGACAAATATAACATGCTACCTGACATCTATTTTTAAAAATGAAGACAGAAACTCCAGGCAGGCATTGGAAATTAAAACTGTCTGTTAAGTATTGGCAGAAAGTTACTAATAGAAGTTGCCTAGTGATCCCAGAATTTGACACAGTCAAGGAGAAAAAAATTTCTCACTTTTATGCTTGTTTTCTCTCATATTGCAAAGTTAATTTGTATCTAGTTCTTCTAAACTTTTAGCTTGCTGGCTTTCAGTCTCCCAAATTAAAAAAAAAAAAAGTACTGAATTGCTCCTGACATCTTGCTGCCTTGATCTGTAATTCATGTGTAATTTAAACTGATTGAATATTTTACCACATTAGAGTGGAAAATATCTGAATCCCCAAAACAGTAAAGGAAAATGACAGGTTCAAATGCCACTTGGCATCATCACCTTCCCTGATTTCCGCCAGGTAATTAAGGCCGTCTGGGAGGCTGAAACGGAAATTTGCCCTTAGCTCCAGGATTCACTCATGAGCACTCAAAAGTCCAGAAAGAGATGACTCTGTCATTAGCTGATGCGAAGGAGGCAAGGTAAAATAAACACATTCCTTAGAGTATTTGCTTTCCTCTTTTTAAAAGATGTTTTGAATTTATTTTCTTTTTAACTAAAGAAAATGGGGTTTGGAAAGTGCTTTCATTAGTAGTAGAATTTACTTAACCTTGAAATTTATCAAAAGACACTCTGAAAATCCTCAAGGTGGACTAGAAACAACTAATGAAGTAGCCAAATCACTCCAGGTTATCGTTGCTCTTGGTTCCCACCCTCACTCCAGGCTTTTCCCTCCTCTAACCCAGGGTCACCCACCCACGTGGCACAAAACCTGCTCTCCCTTTGCTCCCTTCCTGAGAACGTGAAGTCAAGGTGCCTTCCACAGTCACAGTCGTGGCAGCCTGACTATAGAACTGACAGAGCTAAGGAGAAAATCTACCTAGAGTCAGGATGTGGCAAACTGGAAGATGAGGGCGGGGAGGCAGAGGAGCCTCCAGCATCGCCGGGAGGCAGAGGAGCCTCCAGCATCGCCCGGAGGCAGAGAAACCGAGGATCTGGGAGACACTCGCATGCTGGGGGCAGGAGGACACGGATTCTCTGTTGTAGTGCATCTCTTCAGGCCTTGGCAAGCCAGGGTATTCCTTAGGACTCTCAATTTCTTTTTGTTTTCTTACCATGCTCATCAATAACAATTCTGAGCTTACCTCTGAGATACCTTGACAGTGAGATTGGGGACAAAGGACATGAGTATTCTGGTCCCTGGGAAGGGATTGCTCCAATAAAATTTTTTTTTTAAATGTGCCAACTTGCTTTACTCAGTGAATTTGCTGGCTACTTACCGAGTACCCTGTACTGGCTAAGTACTGGGGATGCAATAGGAAAATAAGAAAAGTTATCTTGCGTGAAGCTTATATTCTAGAAGAGGAAGATGAACAATAAGTATATGAACAAGCAAACAAATATGATTAATGCATGTAAAATGACTGCTACCGAGAACGTTTTCCAGGGTGAGCTCATTGACTGTGGGAATGGGGGGAGGGAGTTAAAGGGAGAAAATTGGGACCACTGCAATAGAAAAGCAATAAAAAATTAATAAGTAAATAAACATCAAGATGAAGTAAATAGTTTATTTCTGAGATATTTGTAGTAAAAAATGGAAAATAAATCCCTCAGAAAAGGATATTTTTGTAATAAAAAAGTTATATTCATCTGGAAAATTATTATGGTTTTTTTGCCCTGCTAAGACCCCCAAGGAATATAAAATCCCTCCCACACTTTTCAAAGGTATTTGCATATGAGTCACAATTTCTGCCAATCTTTAGTTATATAGATCTGTGTGGTAATAACTAGGTATACAAAGAGCTGGAGGGGAAGAATGGCAGCTAGTGACCTCCGTCGTGGAAACAGAAAGCCTCTGCACAAGGGCAAGACTCTGACTAGTGACAGAGAGGTTGAGAATCTGCAAGATCTTTCAGGAAGCAATCTTTCTGATGCAGATTCTCAGTAATGCAGAAATGGACAATACAGAAATGAGATGATTAAATAAAGATGAAGCACACCAGGGGCAGAAGGGAGGCTACCCCTCAACATCAGGTGTGACTTTGGTGAGGAGAATGCAGAACAGGAAGAAAAGGGGATAAGGCAGTGGATGTCTTGGCCAGAAAGGTTCCAAGACTCTAAGCAGACCCCGGATGCTGGTTCTCATCCTTGGTGGCACATTAGAAATTATCCAGGAGCTTTTAAAACTGCAGTGTCTGCACTTCAGATTATTTAAATAAAATCTGTGAAGATGGGGTCATAGTATCAGAATTTTTAACAAGCTGCCCAGGCAATTCTACCAGATACAGGTGATTAAAATTCCTTTATTCTGTACCATTCTCGAAAGCCCTTGCACATACATTGCCTTATTTAATCCGGTTTATCATTAAAGGTAAGATCAAAGCTCAGAGACAAAAAGGAAACTCACTCTAGGTCATGCAGCTAGTGGCAAGGTTTAAACTTGTGCTGCCAGCCTTCAGGTCCAATGTGTATTCAGCACATCGGGCCAGGTTAGAGAGCTTCTCCTCGGGAAAGTCTTGATAGGGACAAGTTGGTCTTGAGTGGTCTGTCCTTCCTTTTTTGTGCCCTTTCTTCTTTATTAACATTTCTCTTTTCTCCACCGCTTTCCCCCTTTACACTCCTTTCATTCCGAGGTGCCCATTCCTGCTCACATTCCTGCTGGGACGATCAGAGCAGTGACTAACCACTCAGTGGGAATCAGTGTCGTGGGCAGCCTCCCTGTGGAACAATGTTCTCTTTAAAAGAACATTGGCAAATGAGGTAAAATTAAAACAATTGGTGCATCTTGGTGAAGAATAGATGGAAGCTCTTATTCTTTCTTGAAATTTTACTGTAAGTTTGAAATATCAAAATGAAAAGTTATAAGAATAAGGAGGAAAGGAGGAGAGAAGAGAGAAGAGAACCTGGGCAGCACTTAGCGTAGATTAAATGGCCGTGGTGATGAACTAACAGCCTGCAGGTCTGGAGGCCTGAGTCCGGTCCTGCCTCAACCACCACCTTGTTCTGAGACCTTGGCCAAGCCACCACCTGTTCCAGATTTTTATTTTCCTATCAGGAAAATGAGAGGACTGGAGTATATCATCCCCATCCTGTTTATTTTTTGCTATACAACAAACCACCCCAAATCTTTGTGGCTTACAACAAAAATTTATTATTACCATTTATGGTCTTTTGAACTGAGTAGGCCCAGCTGGAGGATTATCAACTAGCCACATTTGAAATGTGACTAGTGTGACTGAAATACTATAAGTTTAGTCTTATTTAATTTCATTAATTAATATTAAAATAACCAGATGTGGTTAATGGCTCCCAAATTAGAAGTCACAGCACTATAGTCTTAGAAAGGGAAAGTGTTCAGGAAAGTCCTTCTAACCTCTTTACTCTTAAACACCCTCTTCTCTTGTTTTTGGGAGGTGAGAAGTTTGGGCAAAAAAAAAAATCGCTTTGTGTTTTCTAAGATCTGCTGACTTTTCCCTTTTTCTTTCATTTTATATGAACTTTCTCATTTCTTTTTCCCCATTGTCCCTCTCCTGCCCAATTTGGATTCTATGCTTAGCATTGTCTCCTAAGCCCTGGGTTTTGCCCTAAAAGGGATATTTGCTTAGTTAGTTTCAATAGCTTATAGGTCCTCATTAAACTCTGGTACTATCTGAGTTTCCCACGAGGTTCTTGTACTCACCTGTGAGCTGAGTCTGCAAAGCATCCTCCCAGTGTCCACCTCTGTGCTCAAAGGGCCAGTCAAGTTCTCAGTGAGTGGTTATTGCACTTTAGGGGTCCCCTGGCTCTCAAACCCCTGAGAAGTTTCTTTGGAGCTTGTGGGGATAAAGTGTATGTGATTTCTGCAGAATTAGTTTTGCTGTATCAGTCATTTTCTTATCGCTTTTATGGGTGGATTTAACAAGAATACAGAACTGTACCAATCTTTCCCAAATTCCATATTACGATTCTTGTATGTGATACATTTTATCCACTCTCCACCTGAGGGTCACTGATCCAATCTCACCACCTTAATTTACAAGAGGAAAAAGTTAGAGTTTAGTGAGGAAAAGCGACTGACCTCAGCACACAGAGCCAGTTGTCTAAGAGCCCAATCCAAAATTCCTATTATCAGCCCATCAGTCCATTATTTTTGTTATACCTTATAAGTGGAGGAAGTTTTTGTGGGCAGAATGGTCCCATAATCGATTCCTTTTTCTGAACCAACCCCCTTTTTCATTCCAAGGCTTGGTGCTGCCCCCTGTTTGAGAAGTACCTTTGTTTCTAAGCATCTCAAGGTGACAGAGTGGAGATCAGGGAGAGCAGGCAGCGAGGTGACTACCCAGGGCTGGTTCTGGGCTTGGAGACCATGGGGGGAAATCTCGTTGTAAGGGTTTATGGAGATATTCTGGTCTTTTCCTTCCCAGGCCGTATAACCCTTGGAAAAACCACTGATTCCCTTTTGGACTTGCAGTGGAAATACATATAAAATGCCGAAGATAGTACTTGGCTCATAGAACAACCTTATAACCATTATCCTCTCCTCCTTTAAATTTCCCCCAGTTTTTCCAGTGTAAAAATTAGACAAGATTTCTGTGGAATTGCTCTATTCCACAAAAAAGATTGAACAGAAGCTGGAGCTTACCTCATGGCATATCTGCTGGAATGTTGAAATTGGCAGAATGGAGATGGCAGGATAATCAGAAGAGTGAGGCAACCAATTTTTCCTTTTTCTCAGAATTTTTCAACTCAAACATTTGAGTCAAGGCCTCCAATAGGACCTATCCTGACTGCACAGGTGAGAAAGCCGTAGTGGCCTCCAGGCTTAGTTACCTCGATAACACCCCTCTTACTAGTCTCAGTGCCTTCAAGGACTCCTGGATAATAGGGGCTAGTATGGCCATGGTCCCTAAAATATAACGGAATTCTTGAAAAACAACGTTCTTGAAAAAAGACACACAAATCAGAGGAAAATAGTGACTCTATAGAAGAGGATGCAACATGACAGCGGCACAGAAGACTCTGTCCATATCAAAGGTTTCTCTCCCTGAAGTACGATCGCCGTTATTCCTACAGCGTGCACGACAAATTGGTATTTGGCTCTGCAGGCAGATGCTCCAGTTGCGAGCATGCATCCTGCACGGGGAGTCTGCTATCACCATGACAAGTTTCTTTATTGTTTTCTGAATGAACATTATAATTAACTGTCACATAAAATCAGGCACAGACACTGACGTCATTGTCAGACCCTCTAACCCTAGTCATGTAAGAATTCGTGGTGGCAGGAAGGACCAATGAGAGGCTTAGCCAAGCGGGTACCAGCAGATCAGGGCAGGCAAGGCAAGGATGAGAGTCTTAGTGAGAAGCGACTTCTTATTCAGGCAGCTTAGCTCTAATTAGATGCTGCCTCACTTCCACACACAGAAGGGAAATCAGGACCTACAGAAAAAAAGCCATGTTTATTAAGAAGTGATTGACTTAGGAAAATATAATTGGTTTCTTTCTTTAGGCTCCAAGAGCCATCCAAAGTCTGGCACTCCATGTTTGTATAGGCCGGTTTTGCCAGAAGAATGTTTGTATTGGTTTTACTTGATCTGAAGCCCACTCTGGAAAAGGAAAACTGGGGTTGAGAAAGTAGCTTCCTGCACTGCCTACATTGTGCCAGGTATTCTGTTAAATCAATCAATCAATCAATCAATCAATCAATCAATCGTCTGCTCTGTGAAAGACAATACCAAGAGATGAGAGGACAATCCATGGAGTGGAAGAAATATTTGCAAAAGGTATGTCTGACAAAGGAACGTTATCCAAAATATGTTTTTAAAAAATTCTTAAAACTCAACAGAAAGAAAACAATCTGTTTTTAAAAATGAGACAAAGACCTTAACAGAAACTTCATCAAAAAAGATATACTAATGGAAAATAAGCACATGAAAGGATACTCCACAGATGTCATCAAGGAAATGCAAATTAAAACCTCAGTGATATTCCATTGCACACTTATTAGAATGGACAAAATCTGGAACAGTGACGACATCAAATTCTGGTAAAGATATGGAGCAATGGAAGGGATATGAGGAAAAAGAAATTTTGATTCCATATCAATTTATATAATTTCCATTTTAAAAATTATCTTTCAAGAATTAGATTTAGATTGGCTGGGGTGAGGGGGAGTGGTGGGGGGAAAATGCAGACAACTGTAATTGAACAACAATAAAGTAATAAAATCTTTTAAAAAGATTTGATGCAGGGAAAAAAAAGAATTAGATTTAAAAATGCATTGAAAATGCTGAAAAATTAATCCTTGCTGTATATATCATTGTGATCAGGGCATCACAAATTTAATTTATAAGAGGGTTTTTTTTATTTGCAACTTTTCTTGTATTTGAAGATCACTTAATTTATTGACCCAAATTTTGAAAAAAATTAAAGTATGCCACTGTAAACTATTTCACTTAAATATTGAAGAGTAACTTTGTAAAATGTTAAGAATCAAAAATAATGGAACTAACTATGTCTATATTATGAATAAGCAGTTTTTTAAAAAAATAATAAGCCCAGAATGAGTAGAGCAATGAATATTTTAAAGTTTAAATTGGCCATAGTTTCATAGATGTTGAAACTGGATGACAGGTACATAGAGGTTCATTACACTCTTCTGTCTTCCTTGGTATGTGTTTGAAACTTTCCTTAATGAAAGGTTTTAAAAGGAAAGCCAACCAGAGTTTTGCTAAAGCAAATCATGTTTACAATAGGAAAAGCATGGTCAGGGCCTTTGCGAGAAGGACCTGGGGGCCACATCTGCCACCGTGCAGAGCATCCTTCCTGAACTGGCTAAGATTCAGTCTGGGCCACACCATAGCATCTTCTTCAAAAACGGAGTGTCACTTCCTCTGTGGGACCTTCAGACTGCCACCAGCTGAAACTATTTCTCCCAATGTGCTCTGATGACAGCATGTTTACCTGGCCTTCATGGGTTGGTTTAAATTGATACCTGACACGTCCGCCCAATTGTAAGCCCCTCACATCTCTGTGTAGCTAGGACCACGCTTATGGTTGCTTAAGTAACATTTGTGGAATGAGTCTCTTTCTCTGAACTTTTCCTCATTTGTGTGAATGAGTCAGGTTTCTCAGGATCAAAACTGTGTTTTATCCTTTCAGGCCCCTGAAAGTCTGTTGCTTCAGGACTACCTTGGCTCTCAAGAAAGGAACAGTACCCATCTTGTTCACCAAACTTCCTGTGTAGGTAAACAATATGATTCTTTTGTCTCATATCAGAGTAGTGGAGTCCAGAAAATTTCTCAGACATCCTAGAATAGGAAACTGGAAGACAATTATAAACAGGTAGAAAAATGTGAAACTATAACAAACTACAAAATAATTCCTAACAGAGTTTTAATTTAAGCTGAAAACAGTCTGTAAGAATGACTTTCTCCTCTGATTTCTCTTCCCCACTAACTTCCCTTAAAAAGTGAAACTGTCATTTTCCATCAGTAAACTGTATAAAATGTGAGTCTTCCCAAATTTATCTGCCCACTAGTCTTCCAGCATGTTCTTCTCTTCCCCACTACTCTACCTTTGTTCTCACATGTGCTGCTTCGCCTGGTGAGGTTACGGCTTTAATTTCAGCAAATTTTTAATTAACTCAAGTGTTACGTTAATTCCTTTAGCCCAAAACAATCTTCCTTTTAAAAAATACATATCACTTTCAATTTTATCACTTCTTGTCCCAGGTTGTAGTTATTTGTGTAGATGACTTTTACCCTAGAATAGCTTGACACCTCTCTGAGGGCGGGTGTCACATCTGAGTCCAGGTGAAGTGTCTCATCACATCCATACATTGTCTTGCACCTAGTAGGTGCTCAGCAAATAAATGAGTTAAAGAATCAATAAATAGGTTTTACTAATTAAAATTTTTCATCAAGTTTTTCGTTGGTTTTAGCATTGCATAGGCATTCCCTAGGCTGTTTTTATTTCCTTTATTTCCTAAAATATTTGCTACCCTAATGTTTATGAAAATAGTGGAAATAAGATCATTTTCCCCGATAGGCCACTAAAATCCAAGCAAAAGCAGAAAAGCTCTTCAGAAGGAGAGAACCTAGGAAAATAATTTCATAACTTGTTCAAGTTTAATTGTGGGACTTCTGAGGACGTGATGACTGTTCTGCTTCTGTTGGGTGTCTGGTGAGACTATCTGCTGAGAATAATTCTTTGTGGTTTTATATTTTTAATTTTACTTTTAAAAAGGCATGGCTGCATTCTCTTTGTTTCTCTCTCTTTTCTCCCAGTTTTCTTTTCTCTTTCACCTCATTGTCTCTCTTCCTGTTCATCTCTCCCCTTCTTCCTCTCTCCCCTCACTTTTATTCCTTTCCTTTTTACCTCTTCTTTTCCTCTCTCATCTGTTCCCTTCTTCCCTTTCTCTTCTACCCATGTCATTTATTTTCAAATATATTTCAAATCAAAAAGTTACCTACATGAGTCTAAAACCTGGTCTTTGATCTACCTACTGGTTGGGATAAGACATCAGAATCACGGTGAGGAGAGAATCAGCTCTAGATAATGGAATCAATTCAAATGGTATGGCCCAGAATGCATAGTTGCAAGTGACATGGGGACATCAAATTCACTTGGTTTGATGCCAGGCAAAAATTGGCATAAAAGACATCTAACATAAGATCATGGATTGCCCCAAAGGTCTCCTGGGGCACGATGACTGGAGGCCAACCTGAGAGCAGGCAATGATTGGAGATCTGGAAGGGTATTGGACTCAGGGAAACATTTGTAAGGCAGGTAGCAGAGCCTCAGCCATATGACTTATGTTGGCCATGACTATGGGAATTGACAAACGCAAGCAGAGCACTGAGCCTTGCAGGTCTAGTTCCCAGGGAAATCGCCCAGGTATAGCCTCTTACTGACTTAAGGGAACAGAGCATGAAAAGAGAAATTTCCCCCAAAAGAAATCAATAAAACAGCTTTGTTACAGGAGTGAGGGAAGAGTCAAATTCAGGCCACCCATGAGTAGAGCATAACAAGCCTAGGCTGCTGAGCTAGGTCCTCCTTAAAATAACTCAAATAGTTCTAGAAGCTAGAGAAGGGATTAGCCTCCAAACAAGGGTCCTGTTGCTGTGTGCCAGCAACTGGAATGGAGGCAGTGCTGTTAGCGGCCATGATGTTGGACTACCACTAGACAAGCCTAGGTTCGAATATCAAGTTCACCACTGAGGAGGTGAGAGACCTTGGAAAGTAACTTAATCTGCCTTTTCCTCAGTTTCCTCACCTGCAAAGGGAAGGCAAACAGTACCAATGTCATGAGGCTATTATGAGGATCTAATAAGTCCTTACAAAAGGATTAGAATAGTGCCTGACATACAGTGTTTGTTATGAAGGAATGAATGGATGAGCAAGAAAACTTTTCTTCACATTTACATATTTTCAGCTAAAAGACTTTGCTTACGATCCCTTTATTTACCCAAATCAACTGGATTACATCTAATAGTATCATTAGTTTTTTAGGCAACTGATCCATTTTTCATGTACCACACTCAGACCACCCGAACTTGGCCCCAAATTAACCCAACACAATAAAACCTGAATATGGGGCCTGTCCTGCCTGTGCTTCAAATCTTGGGAAATATACCAGCAATGTTTTCGTTGTTTTTACTTGAAATGTCAGACTCATGCTTATTCCTCCTTTCTCTCACCCTAATGTCCCAGGAAATAGTGTTGCATCATGGCTAAGAGAACAGGCTGTGGAGTTACACATAACTGGTGTAAATGTAGGTTCTATCCCTTAGCTTCCAAAGCTGCCTCTCCTTTCTGAGCTTCAATTTTCTCATTTGTAAGTGAGGATAATAGTACCTGTATCTTAGAATTGTTATGACGGTTTGATGAGATTTTGTAAGCAAAAGGCTTAACGCTGTGCCTATCCACGGCAATACATAGTTTAGTACATTTTAGCCTAAAACCATGATCTTCTTGAATCTATCCTTTCAAGTGTCTCCCAAATCTGTCCCATCAGCTCCATCTTTCTATATTACCCTAGAATCTGTGTCAGGAGTTTGTGTGTCTATCACCCTACTGGACTGTAAATCCCTTGCCTAGAAACAGGGTTTCATTTATCTTCACTTCCTATCCCACCTTATCTTGGATGTTCATAAGACATTCAACAAATGTGTGTTGAATAGACTCTGCAAAACCTGTATTTCTTCTTGCTCCTGGGGAAGCAGGTAGAGGAATAAAGCTATAACCTCAAGGTTCTTGAGTGCTCTAATAATGATGCCTTGTGGACGTTTGATACATAGCAAACAGCTTGGTAATTTAGTTAATTCAAGATACTCACACAAGGACCTCAAGCCATGTTGAACCTATTATCCTGGAGTCTGAAAGCCCTTTCTACAGAAAAGTTTTACTAGCAGTTCTGTGTGGAAGCCAAATGACATGCTTCTTTGACAATAGATAGCTCTGTTTTTCTGTAGGGGACAGAAGCGGGTAAAGGGCTGAGAGCTGGAAAGAAAAATGAAGCCATAAAAGGAAATCTTCCGGCTTCACATGTGTTAGTGTGTGTATTTGTGTCATTGCTTGTCAGAAATGTATTATTTTAAACACAGCACCAATTAAGTCCAGCAGTTTAATTTGACAACTGATGAAAAGCACCGTGTTGTGGCTCAGTTCAGTCTCATTGATCTTGCTATTTGATTCCTTTTTTCCCAGCATTGCCAGTAATTTGTCATCTTCATTATTGACCATGTAAACTGCTCAAACTTCTACGAGAGATACTTTAGGGAGGGAAGGATATGACATTATAATCCAAACTGACACTGTATAAAAAAGAACAGTTCTTAATTGATAACCAAGAATAGTACAGTCCATACAATAAGCCATCACTACTTATGAAGCAGGGATGAACACAGAAATAATGGTGTTGAAAAGATAACTCTGATTGTTCTAAGCAAACCCATCTGCTTCATTGAATTCATTGGTTGACCTAATTTGTGATAGTACTATATGTGGAAGTAAAGGAGACAGCTCCTATAGGTGGCCTTATTCAGGACAGCATAAAAGAATGTTCTGTTCAAAATTAATGTGTTTGTCAGCTTTTCCAGTGCTTGAAGTTCCACCATTACTGTCAATCTTTAAAGTCTTTCTTATCAGAAGAGGTAAACTTTAACTAACCAACAACTTGGCAAGTTTTTTAAAATGAAGTCCATTGCTCCTTAGAAGACCGCAGGAAAGAGGAGGTCTGAGAATGAGGTCATGGGTGATAGAAGATGAGGAAAGATGTCCTCTCAGCTCAGGACAACAGCCTCAGGTCAGCAATTGGGGGATAGAGGTGAGAGGCCAATTCTGTTCATTTGGACGGCAAAAAGCTGACCAGCTGATCACTTTCTGCCTATTGTTTCTGCTACTAAGTTTTCATCACTTCTCTCAGAGAGCACTACAAAACCTTCTGCATGTTGCTACCCTCCAAGCAAACCTCTGCATTCTCTACTTCTTCCTGAAACCTCTACTTCTTCCTGAACTATTCTTCTAAAATTAAGTCTGATTGTGTCAATAACCTGTTTTAAAATCTTCACTGGGGTCTCTTTACCCAGAGATTAGCCCCACATTCTTTAAGCTAAGCTTTCCTCTTCCAGAAGCTTTATCCTTCCAGCCTCCTCCCCACTATCCCCCTGTATGCAAACATATCATGTGCTTCCAAAGTTTTCTTCCCATCTGGAATTTTCTTCCCTGTCTTCTCTGTTAGGCAGCCTGCAGAGCATCCTTCAGGGCGCAGGTTTTCAGTAATGCTTTGTTGAACTTGCCAGCCAGAATCAATCACTCCTTGGGCATCTACCTAGAACCTCGTTCATACTATAGAACTATCTAATTGAAAGAATGATGGTTGTCTGTCTCTCTGTTTATGTTAGATTGTGAGCGCAGTGACTGTGTCTTGCAGAGGCAATGTTACACTTGTAGGAAACCATGTTATTTCCCTTCTGGACACACAGAAAAACCCTATTTCCCAATTGCAATATGTCTAGCTGTGGCTTGAAGAACCTATGGCCAATGCTCCATAGGCAAAAATAACATACGCTATTTCCATCTCACTCCGAACATGTAATCTGTGATCTGCATTTTTTTTTCTGCCAGTTACTGGGATGGAAGGTGAAGACTCCAAAAAACTATTGAATCCTGGGTCTCTGAGTCACCACTTGGAAGAAACCCATCACACTGAACATCAGCAATAGATTTCTCATGAGGAAGAAATAAACTTTACTTGTGTTAAGATACTGGGATTTGGGGTGTTGTTACAGCAATGAACCTTCCTCACTCCAACTAATACTGGATCTTGTTCTACTTTATGATGACTTCTTTCTCATTTTGATCTCCTGCTGTCTACCCAATCCAGTTCTGGTTTCACTTTCCTCCCATTTAGCCTGGATCTCTCAGTCAATCACTTAATGATATTATTACCTTCACCCTAGAATCTTTTTCTGTTTTGCTTTATCAGTACAAGTTGCAGTTGAAATAGTGGTAGCAGTACTGGTTGTTGATGCTCTTTCAGAGCATGTAATGCTTTGCAGAATGTATATTTCTGCACTCATTGTCTTGCTTTGATTTTGGCCTTTCACGGTTTCTGCCTTACTCCAAGTGTTTGTAGTCTGCTATCTCCACTCTTGAATCTGAACTGATACCACTGGGAAAAGTTAAAGAAATCTAGTTTTGGGGTCTAATACAAATTAATGTGGTTTCCTCACTGCTACTGAACAAATTTCTTAATAATCTCTTATACTCTTTGTTTAACTTTTTATAGCTTTTTAAAATTAAAACATTAAGACAATTTTAGAGCAGTTTTAGGTTCATAGCAAAATTGAGATGAAAGTAGAGATTTCCATATACCCCTTGTTCCATATGTACATCACCTTCCCATCAACCAGAATGTACCAGAGTGGTACATTCACTACAATTGATGAATCTAACAATGACACATCATAATCACTCAAAGTCCATAGTTCATGTTAGGGTTTACTCTTGGTGGTATACATTCTATGGGTTTGAACAAATGTTCAATGACAAGTATCCTTCATTATGATCTCATAGAAAGTATTTTCACTGCCCTAAACATCTTCTATGCTCTACTTATCCATTGCTTTGCTCCCCTAACCCCTGCCAACCACTGATTTTTTACTCCATAGCTTTGCCCTTTTAAAATGTTACATAGTTGGAATCACACAGTGTGTAGCTCTTTCAGGTTGGCTTCTTTCACTCTTCATATCTTTTTAGCCGAACTTTTCTACTCTCCTCAGAGCCTTTTCCTTTATTTCCAAGATTAATCCCTCCTCCATGTTCTTGGTCCCTTCTTTTAATACTTACTTTTTTCCTCATCTTTCTGAAGGCCAGGTGGTCAAGACTGTGTCTTACTTATCTCTCATCTTGTCTCTTTGATCATCATGCCTCAAGCAGCCTGCATTTCACACATACCAATATTCTTAATTCCTTCTTTCAAGTCATATACTTTTACATAATGTTATCTTTTGCTGAAGTACCAGTTTTCTACCTTTGCAATTTGGAAAACTCTTACTAATCTTTCATGAAGAGGATCAGCTATCATCCCCCTTATGAAGTCTTCTCTGATATCACTAAGCAGACACAGTGTCTCCCTCCTCTGTGCTTCCACAGCACCTCAAGTAACACTGTATTATATCTTATTGCATTATCTTTGCAGGCTTGTCTCCCCGCTAGACTATCAGCCTGTCTGAGGGCAGGACCATGTCTGATGGCTTTCTTTACTTTCAGCACTAGAAATAATGCCCCATGCAAGCATTTCTTCAAGTAAGGAAAGCAGGAAATTGAGTCTGCTCCTTGGGAAGATGGCATCCTAACCATTAACAGCTTAGGACTCAGAGTAAATGGGGTTGAAAAAGAAAGAATGGAGTCAACCCTTTCATGGAACAGTGAGCTTAGCTCTATTCCATAGTAACAAACTGTAAACTTAACTTGGCTGATTGTATTGTGTTCTTTTAAGTGATGGTCAGTTAGGTGAGGCCAGAAGAGGGGACACAGAAGAGGTGCAGAAAAACAAAGTTTATTTACCCACAGGTCCTATAGAGACTCACCACACAAAATGAGGGGCTACATGGGAGGAATGCAAAGGGAGCCAGCTCACCCAGCAGGTGGGGAGCCAAGAGAGAGTGAGGACCCATGGGCAAGTACGTTTTTTATTGGGGTCAGGGTGGAATACACAAGAAAAGATATAGGAGATTTCACTGGTGCATTTGGTTGTTACTAGGCCACAGTCAGGGAAGCGTAGGAAGGGGAACTCGTGGCAGAGCTGACATTTTCACCCTGGTGCACCTGAGCACCAGGGTAAGATATTTATCGTCTGTTTATAGGGATGTGGAGGCGTCAGGAAAGAAAAGGGGGGAAAAGTTTGGAGTTTTAGAAATTGAAAATACACTCAGTATGTTAGGTATGTATCCTCAATGGCTTCAGAAAACAGATCTATGACCAGTAGACAAAGATCACAGGCAGAGAGAAGGCCACTCAAGAACAGGAAGGCCTTTCTAACCATCAGTGATGTGCAAAATGGAAGCGGCTACCTTGGAAGGCAGCGAACCTCATATTGGAGGTATTTAAACAGAGGCCAGATGGTCATGACGGTCACCTGTGAGGAAGTTGCTCCATAGATTCATGCAGCCTACAGAGGGCATGCAGTGTTGTGTGTCATGTTATCAGTGTGATCAGCACAAGGCCCAGCGGGTGTGGGGCGGGTGCACACGGGTTGAATGAACAAAGGTCAAGCTATACTCATTTGATATGATCATCCTTTTCAAAGTCTTTTCTTCACGTTTCTAGTTTGACAAGACATTCTGGATATAAAAATATTTCTGAAGTCAAGTTAGTTTGGGAACTGCTTCATACAATACTACCCTATTGGTGATACAAAGCCATATGCAAACAAACTTTGAGAATTCCTGAAATAAAGGGAACTGTGTCCTTTGGCTTATCTCAGCGTTTCCCCAAAATTTTGTGCACAAAAACTTTTTATTGTGTAATTTACCTGTGAATATTCCATGGATATGCAAGATATACAGGAAGGCTGTAGGCATAATGCAAGATTCTGTCCCCAAGGGGACAGAAAAAGGTATTTACCAAACTCATGTGCCTTTTTTTATTTATTAATAATCCCTATAAAAATGTTAATATTCTTTTTATATACAAGGAACCAGATGCAACTAGTAGGAAGGTGATGCAGTCTTCCAAAATCCATGATCTTCCCATTTTTCAACTCAGCTGGCATTGAACTGAGAGCCCAAATGTGGAAGAATTCAACTAAGAGACTGGCAAAACTACTCCAAGTTTAATGGTCAATGATTCTTAATTTCATTATTTGAGAATTGACAGTCGCATACAGCATAAATGTCACTTGGGTAATAACTAGTGGAGCTCATTGAATCCACAAGTTCACTTCTTCACAGTAGCCACAAGGATGAGGATGCAGGCAAAGATAATCATTACTCAGTGGCAATATGAAAATCAATAACCTATTACCTCTGTCAGCTGTATCACCAGACTGGGCCACCTTCTGAAGGAGAAGCTAATAATCTATCTTTTGCGTGTGAGTCAGAACATAAACAAGTAGGCTGGAAATAAGTGAATTAGATTTTACCCATAGACACTGAGCTAGGCAGCAAATAATGGTGAATTCTGGATCTTTTCATCATTAAAAAAAACTTTTTTCATCTTCCCATGGGCTCATACTTTGCTAGCAAACTATTAATTAAGTACAAATTAGGTTTTCCAATTTGTATTCAACAATAGATTGCAAAATTTTCAGTCAGAATTGGGAACAGCATTGTCTAGATAGTGTAACTGTGTTTATTTGCTGTAACACCAGTTTAGGTGGCTTTTGCCTCTTCATTGCAGGTAAGTGTACAGCTTCTCTGGAGCTATTTAAAATACAGAAAATAGTTTGAGATTATGGTGAGAATGGGTTGAAGAATATTTTAAACCTCTTCTTCACATATTTTGCATAGTCTCATTGGTATAAACATCTTATTTTGTTTTTGAAATTGAAAGAATTAATAAAGCAGGAAATAATCAAAAAGGATAAAAGCCAGAGAATCTAATTACTGCATTTATGGTCTTGTAAGGGTCTAAAACATAGGTAGAAAACTAGATATTTCTCTAAGGACTCTTCTGGCTCAAAAATGCCAAGAAAAAATACTATGGCTTTCTGTTTTGTTTTCAGGAAGAAATAATTGCCCTCCCTCCAGTATGATCTCCATTAGCTATTGAAACAATTCTGCGGCGCTCTTTAATACTCCCAATAATGAGGCATCCTTAGGTTCTTGCATTAGGTTCATTCAGTATCTTGCTGGGCAGGCAGAGTAGTGAAATATTTTTTAAAATGAAATAAAAAGCCTTCTCATTCCAACATCACAAATCATAGCCAGAAGCAAAACAGAGGGGGGTGGGGAGAAATCCCTAAAAACTTTACATCCTGCTGCCTAAGCATTTAAATAATTAGTTTCCTGAATATTGGACACTAGACTTGTAAACAGCTACAAAGGTCTTTGTGTTTATTTTACAACATATTCCTTAACTCACTGGAAACAACCTATAGGCTGGCAGCTAATTGGGTATCTTTATTTATTTTCTTCGATTGGAGAAGGGGGCATTAGGGAAAAGAAAAACAGAGAAACTAACTTTACCATTATTCTTCCACTAAGCTCTCTTTAATGTTGTGTATAATGAAAGAAGAAATATATGAGAGTGGGTGTCTTTGCACCAGTCCCCTTCTTGCAAAACTTTCATGCAAGATGCTACTCTTCACTGCTTCTTTTAATGACCATATTATTTTGAGTTTTTTAGTTTGACTTCTAACTTCCACTAATGGATGAGTTAACACATGACTCACACTTACAGTTATTTATTTTGATGTTTGGGGATGCAGAGATGCTTTTAAAAAATTCCATTTATATAAGTGTTTGTACCATTTTGCATCGAAGGACATATTTTATTACCCTCAGAGAAAGCTGCTATGCTGAGGAGACTAGTAATACTGGCAAATTGATAGCACTTTTGCCTTCCTAGGAATCTAGAGGACATTGAGTGGAGGAGTTATATCCTCTGCTTAAATTATTGCTAGGGAGAAGGCGAGGTGCCTGAGGTGGGGCATTTCGGCATTTGGGCCACAGTTCACTTCAGCAAGAGCAGTGTGGTAGATCAAATGATTTCCTAAAGATATGGTATTAAGAATAACTGAAAACCTTATCTGTTAAGGACAATGGTAGGAAAGTTGGGAAGACATTTCAATTTGAGCTTTTTAAAGCACATACTGTGTGCCAAACTTGATGTTTAGGTGCTAGGAATAAACAGGTAAATACCCACATAAATTCAGAATTTAGCATCATCGTATATAATATAAATAGCAGTTGATGTATAGGTAAATGTAACCTTAATGAAATGAGCTCCAGTTTTGCATAAAATGAGGCAGGCGCACATCTCTCCGTCTCTCCCACTGGCAATAACTAGCAGTAGTAGACAGTGTGCATGCAGCACCTACCTGAGGGCTCTGAAAGGTAAATGCTAGCAGGCAGTTGGGGAGCGGGAAGTACTACCAAACTGACGGTGTCTTTACAAGCTCTGAACCCAGAAGTGCATGCCACATGCAAACAGAAAGGAGTCTTAGTGAAATCCTCTCTATCTGCTGTAAGGAGCAGGAAATTGGGCCCCTAAACAACAGAGGGAGTACGTATATTTCTTTCAGTGTTGCTGTTGTTGCTTGTTTTGTTTTCCACCTTCTGCTTCTCCAGCCCAAAGGCAAACCCATAGCGGCCGCAGTGGCATGAGACCTGTGCCAATAGCAGACATGATGGCAGTGCCAGTAGAGCAGATGCCTAAAATTCTGAGCCAAAAGCATGGGAGGAATTTTCGTTGCTTTTCTTCCCCCATCTTCTCCCAGTCCTCTCATCACTTGACCCGGGAGGACACAGTAAAAATTACATAGGAGGATAGGTAACTCAAAGCCTCAGCTTTGTAGCCAGAAGACAAGGACGAGAGATCCTCAGAGCTGAGCAGTTTCCCCTAGAATGTGCAGCAGAGGAGGCTGGGTAAAAATAATCCCATAAAATGTAATCAGTCCCTGGGTTTACTCTTAACCTTCACAGCTCATTATGACTGGAGTATAAAGGGCAAGCTGGGCAGATGTCCGAACAGAGGTGAATAGGCATTGCTTGTTTCTAAATCCTGCATCTCTCCGACTCTTCCTTTACTGAATTAGGCACACATCTTGGAATTTTATCCAACTAGAGTCCTTTCTCAGCCTTTAGTGTGTAAGCCAGGAGCTATGAGGTGGCAAGACCACCGCCCTTCACACATTGCCCAGTAATTACAAGGGCTGCCTCTAGCAGATTTATTACAAGCTCACCCACATAGGTCCATCATTGACCCTCCTCACCTTTTCCCCGTTTCTCCAACTTCTTGCCTGCTCCAGTCTTTTCCGTTTATCATTGCATTCTGATCTCTACTTCGTGGGTCTCCCACTTCATTCTTCCATAAATTGCCCCTTCACACCTGGTAGTGCTTGTATAACATTCCACGGTGTGGATGCTTCCTGATTCATTTGACTCTTCCCTATGATGGACCCCTGGGAGCAAAGGAAACAGCCTCTTTGGCCTGTCCTCCACACCAGCGCATGAGTTATTCTTCAACAAGTAGCCTGTTGGGTGGAATCAGCTCCTAGACTCCAAGCACTCCAAATTTAGGGGATAACCAGGTCATGGCTTCCCACTCCCTTTCCAATTACCCAGGATATACTTTCCAAATCACTTCAGTCTTCCTTTTGCCTCCTTTCTTACTAACATTGCAATATGTATCATTGACTTGGTCTGCCTATCTCCATCTTCTTCCAGCCATCTGGTCTTATCTTTCCTACAGAGTCTTCAACTCTCCTGATTGACCTCTTAGTGCCTACAGTCCACTTACTACTAGAACACAGAGTGAGAGCAGAGAAAGGCATCCAAGACCTTCTGCCATCTGGTCTCAGTCTAACCTTCTAGCCTTATTTTCTATTGTATGTACCACAGACTCCTCAGTCCACTCATTACTAGCTATTCCTCTAATATTCCAGGTACTTTTACTTCGCAACGGCCACTGCTCCAGTTGCTGTCTACTGTAGAACCTCACTTCTCCCTTAGAACAAGATTTTACCTGTCAAAATCTTTTTTTGAGTCAAAGCCTAGATCAAACAATATTTTTATGAAGGAAATTTATTCCTTCTCTCTATTTAAATTCACATGCATATATATGCATTTCTTTGGTATCCAATATTCAAAATATATCAAATTATAACATATACTAGCTTTTTGTATATCTACTTGAATCTTCTGACTAACCTTGAGAACCCATCTCCAGAAAATATGCTTCATAGAAGTAAAGCTGTCTTGTTATAAACACTGTTCTCTATTTTACTGGTTAAAAGAACTCTTTCGTGAGGCATTGGGAAACACAAAGATGAATGAGACAGTCTCACTTTGTCTCATTCTAATTATAAAATTGAGAAGCCACACAGGCATATGCATAGTCTCAGGATTGTGGTAAATGTCTCAGACGTGCTCAGAAGACTAAGGAGGCCTACGGAGAAGCATGCATAACTCTCTGAAGAGGAGGGAAAGGTCTGGTGAGGGAAGGCTCCATGGGATGGACAGTGCCTGGGTTCACCTTGCAGATTGGGAGACAAGGGGGAACAAAGGCATTGGAGGTAGAGGAAATTGCGTATGTCTCTTAAAGCCCTTATATTTGGTTACAAATATAAATAGCAGAGAAAGGGTGACTTTTATGATGCAGAACATAATTTTTAAAGGCAGGATAAAATGGGTCGCAGAAATCAACCAGAGCCAAGGCATTGAAGGCCATAGAAATCTTTTAACATTGACTTTACCCTCTCTCTCACTGCAGACTAGCTTTGCTTATTTCCCTAACCACACAATAAAACATGGTCCTGGACTTACATTTTTTCTTGTCAAAAGTGTATTAGTTATCTATTGAAATGTAACAAATTACCTCAATACTTAATGGCTTAACACAACAAGCATTTATTTTTCCATAGTTTCTGTGTGTCAGGAATCCTAGCGTGGCTTAGCTGGACATCTCAAGTCTGGCTCAAGTTCTCTAATGAGATTGCAGCCAAATTGTTGCCTGGGACTGTGATATTATCTGAAGGTTCAACTGGTTGAGCAAGGAGTACAGAATCAGCTTTCAAGTTCATTCACGTGGCTATTGGCTGGCTTCAGAAGATCCAATTCCAAGCTCACTTATGTGATTGCTGGCAGGTTTCAGTTTCTCGTGGGCTGTTGGACTGAACGCTTGTCTTCCCTGCTAAAACACACGGGCCCCTTCATAGGGCTGCACACAACATGGCAATGGCAACTTGCTTCCTTCAGCAAGCGTGCAGGGAGAGAAAGAGAGAGAGAAAGAGAGAGAGAGAATGAATGAATGAGGCCCAGAGAGAACTCCAATTCTTTTTGTAATCTGACCTAGGAAGAAGTTACATCCTGTAACTTCAACCACATTAGAAGGGAGTGACTAAATCCAGCTCACATTGAAGGTGAAGGGATTACATAAACACATGAATGCCAGGAAATGGAGGCTGCCTAGCACAAGGACAAAGTGAGATTGAAACTGGGATCCTAGGCCCAGTGGAGGGTTCTGATTGGCTCTTCTGGGATTAGATGCCTATCTCTGTACCAGTCAACTGTGTCCATAGGGTCAGAGTACATTTTAAAAGATACCCGCTGCAAACCCAATCCTGTGAACAAAGGAGGCAGTTTCCAGGGAAAGGAGGCTAAAATGAGCATTCTAACTGGGCAGGGTTTCTCACTGGTGCTTACACACACCAGCATGCAAGCACACACGCACATAGGCTTATAGGCAAGCACTGACTACCCTGCCTTGTATCCGTTGTACATATTAGGATTCTGAAAACACTTTTGTTTGAACGAGGCTTTAGGAACTTTGAGGACTTATATTTGATGAGATTGAAGTGAGAAAGAGATAAGACTTGTTCAGGATCACAGAGCAGGTTGGTGGCAGAGCAAGGTGGAAGATTGCTATTTTATGCTGGTGGCTAGAGAGGGTGCCTGGGGCCTTCAGAGTGGCTCTCGAGGGGGAGGACAGTTGAAGGTCAGCCTTGCCTGTGATGGGGGATTACAAGGAAGAATGGAGAGAGAGGTGCTGAAAGAATGAATAAATGGTGCAATGGTGTGGAGACTGGGTGGCCAGGTCAAGGGGAAGGTCTGTGTGAAATGAGTGAGACCTGCAGTATGTGTTGGTTGTGCAGTATGTGTTGATGAAATGAAAAGAGATTTAACATTTGAGGGAGCAGATGATCAAGAGAGAGTGGATGCAGCCAAGTGCTTGGAAAGAGCTGGAAAGGGGAGACCAGGACTATATGGGAAGGGAGATGGGGCCCTTTTTCATCAAAAGGGAAAGCAAAGGAGAAAAGAATGGGGAAGGGCTCTGACAGATGTTCCTGGGGAGGCATAGGAAGGCAAGGGGCCTCAGAGCACAGAAGCTGCCTCTCCTCAGCATCCTGGGACACAGGGCCAACTTTGGGACTTGGATGTGTGAAGAATTTGAACCACTGTGGGGAAGCAATTGGACCTGAAGGAATGGGAAATAAAAGACTGGTGATGAGTGGTGCGGTTTCTGCTGGTGATGAGTTGACGCATGTTCCTTTCCCAGGAGTCCTCTGACTGTCTAGAAACTAGCATCCCATCCCAAGCCTGGGGGATCTAGGAGCACCTGGAACTTTACTGCTGCTTTGCTTTTACCTGAGAAGGCTAAGAAATGAGTTAATGGTGGCCAAGTGGAGAGTATTGTAAAGATAGGGGATCAGCTGTTATTTCCACCCACTAACGAGAAAAATAAGGCCTAGGGCAGGAGTGTCAAACTCATTTTCACCAGAGCCATATCAGTCTCACAGTTAGGAATTGGTTACATTTATACAGTCCTAAAATTACTTTAGTCTTTGAAGGCAATTGCAAGGCTGATGTGGGCCCCGGTGAAAACAAGTTTGACACCCCTGGGCCCTATGGTATATGCAGAGCCAGAGAAAAAGTGAAGTTCAGTACAGCAGAAAAGTATTGCATAGCTGGATTCATGAAAACAGATCCTTTCCTGTGATAACTTTGTTCTTCAGGACATCAATTAGGTTACAGGATGATGTTTAATTCTTCAATTGGTTGTTTCTGTTATGTGCCTAAGA
This sequence comes from Macrotus californicus, assembly GCA_007922815.1. NCBI lineage: Eukaryota > Metazoa > Chordata > Mammalia > Chiroptera > Phyllostomidae > Macrotus > Macrotus californicus. The sequence continues at coordinate 75,748 of VMDR010003168.1, forward strand.
CTAAATGAGCTTAAGCTACAGCTTGAAGTATTTAGGTAAATGTCAAGAAACGCATTTGTGGGGATGTTGAAAAGCACTATGAGGCCTTCGGAGCCATGCTGTCTGGGTTTGAATCTTGCCTGTGTCACTTAATAATCACATGACCCTAGGTGAGTCACCACCCTTTCATGTTTCATCTCTAAAGTATTGATGGCCACAGAACCTATTGGAGTTGTTGTACAAAGCCCTTGGCATAAGGCCTGATAAACAGTATTCAATAAATATTAATTAGCTGTTATCATTTTTTTAATATATTTTATTGATTATGCTATTACAGTTGTCCCATCTCCTCCCCACCCCCCGCCCTACACACCCCTTCCCCCCACACTCCCCCTCCTTAGTTCATGTCCATGGGTCATATATATAAGTTCTTTGGCTTCTATATTTCCTATACTATTCTTAACCTCCCCCTTGTCTATCTTCTATCTACCATTTATGCTTCTTATTCCCTGTACGTTTTCCCCCTCTCTCACCACCCACCCC
>VMDR010003169.1:0-76230 GCA_007922815.1 Macrotus californicus
AAAGTGAATTAAATAACATCAAATTTGTTGAATTTCACCTTCAAACGTTTAGTAAACTTCCTTAGCTATAAGGAATTCTTATGTTAAAATGGTGACTACTCTTTCTCAATATTTTTGTATCTACTACTAATTTATACCCAAACGTTTTCCAAAGATGATTTGAGGCATCACTTAAAAACATCTGAAGTGGCAATTCAAAGGCCAATATAAAACTGGAGACTCACAGTTCTTCAAAAAAAATGAGTCCTTGTTGGACAAAAGGTATACAAATACGCCTCCCAAGTAATTCATCGCCCTAGGGACTCACTGGGTCTAGGACTGAGCGTCACCTGCTGCTAACACCCCAGGGAGCCCAGCAGGAGAGCACACCCACCTAGGAAGGCACCCTGAATCTGACCAGGCCTCATCCAGATCCAACTATGAATTTTGGGGAAATACAGAGAAACACATCAAGTTACATCGCAGAGATGCAATCAATAAAACCCAACTATGGAAATGCTATAGGATAACCCAATCACTTCAGCAAATACACTACAAGGAAAACAAAGAAATAGAGGGGGAATTTACAGGTTAAAAGACACTTAAAAGACCTATAAACCAATCATAATGTATGAGCCTTATCTGGGTCCTGATTCCAATAAACAAAGTATTAAAGAAACTATTAAATGTATGGGACAATGGGAAACTTGAATTGACTGGTCGTTTGGTTATATTAAGAAATTATTGTTTTTCCAAGCTTAAAATGACCTACTTAGAACTTGCTTGAAAATAATATGAGGAGTGAGGGAGGGATGATACCAGACTGACCAGGAGTTGGCAGTTGTTGAAGGTGGGTACTACTACTACGTTGTGTGTGTGTGTACATATATATATATATATATATATATATATATTTGAAAGTCCTCATAATAAACAGTTGAAATAAAGACTGATATTGAAATTAGTTCACACAATCATAAAAGGCCCAGCACAAATTTAATTACTCTCAAAATAAAAAGTAAAAATGTCACCTTTTAACCAGGAATAAAGTATCACTACATATTTACACCAAAAATAGCTGCCCTACTGCTGAAACAATAGTGTTGAGAAAAAAACATTTTGCCTTGAGCATCAAGAAAATAAATGCTTTACTCACTATTACTTGCTTCACCTGGCACTTTTCTTTATCTAAAAAATTAAGTTTATTTTAAATATAAAAATTGAAGTGTACCCTCTAACATTATTTGGGGGGGGTGCAAATAAACACATTTTAATCTGTCAACAAATTATTTAAAGTCCTGCAACCTGAAAATTAAATCCTTAAAAAAAAAAAAATCAAAGCTCTCCAGAGAATACTAGGCCAAAATAGGGTTATTTTTAACCCTGAAGGATTTCTGTAACGGAAACAAACAAACATAAAAACAAAAAAGGTTAAATGAAGGAAAACATTATCGAGATCAGACATTATTCTTCCAGAGCAAATTAAAAGCCCAGAGAACACTCGGAGCTGCGGGACCCAGGAGGGCATGCAGATCTGGGGGAGACCTGGACTCAAACTCCACCCCCCAGCTGCCTGCTCTGGAGCCGACTGCTGAGAGGGGGCGCCTTCGCTCCCTGCTCTGCAGAAATGGGTTTACAGCTGCCACCCAGCGACAATGAAGTGAGAGTGCCTGAGCCAACTCGCTCCCCGCCCCAGGCTGCCTTTCCAGACACTGCACCTCTTCCCTCCTGGGTTGCCTGCCCTGGAGATCCACACCAGGCTGAATCAGGTCTGTACTTGGCTTGGCTCACAGTATTTAAAAAGTGTTTTTAATTAGCTACTGCCAACATTTAAAAATCCAGAGAGTGGAGTTAACAAATTTAGAGTTCAGACTTTTTATAATTTTTAAATTTATTTTCTTATTTATTAATTTTAGAGAGGAAGGGAGAAAGAAACTTTAATATGTTGTTCCACTTATTTATGCATTCATTGGTTGCTTCCGGTATGTATCCTGACTGGAGACCAAACCCTTAACCTTGGTGTATTGGGATGATACTCTAACCAACTGAGCTACCCAGCCAGGGCCAGAATTCTTTATAAGAATTGCTGGGTGAGGTCTGGTTCTGCAGGGCTGCCACCCCCAGTCTGTCTCACACCTGGCCCTGCAGGTTGATTCCCCACCCCACATGCACGAAGGTCCTTCCTTTACCCTGCCTTTTCCCACTCCCATGCCTCTCCCTCCCTTGGCAAATTTCTCATGGCCCTTCAAGGTCCAACACCAGCACGCAGTCATCTTCTGCACATTTCCAGGGCAGAGCCCCTCCACTGCAGCAGGCATCACACTGTCCTGGCACTGTGTTGTGCATGTCTGCCTTCAAGGCTGGATTCTCAGGCTCTCTGGAGGAAGGGACCCTGTTGCTATTGTATTTCTGTCCCCAAGGCGGAGCAGAAAGCCTGACCTAAATAATGTACAATTTGGTAAATGTCTCCTGAATGTGTGAAAAGAAATTAGAGCTAAAACATTATAAAAATGCAAGATTTTTTATATCACAGCTTGTTCTGAATGTTACCAAATAAAGGGGTCAAGGACATTTAAATGCTTCACAAAATGAGAACAAGCATCCATCTGCTTCCACGTTTCACAAGTTAGTCAGGAGTCACTAAATGAGCAGATAAAGCAGAGACAACAGGCACGCAGGCTCATTCATCCATCCTCTAAACTGATACTCCTCCTGAGCACTTACTATGTGTTTCTCAGCACGGGGGCAGAGCACTGTGGACAAACCAGATAACTACCTGCTTTCCTTAAGCTACATCCTAGTACGGGAGACAGAATATAAATAGGCAAGTAAAGAGTATCAGAGTGAATGCTGGGGGAAAAGTTAAACAAAATAACGACTGAACGACTAAGGGATGAAAGAGGGTGGTCGAGGAAGGCCTTGTGGTGAATGAGACAAGTGACCAGAGGTAGCACCAGGAGCAGGCAGCTGCGCAAAGAATCCGGAGGCAACTCCAAGCCCTGCGAACAGCAAGTGCAAAGGTCGGAAGGTAAACCGACGGGGCTGCGGGTTCAAGGCGGGTGAGAGGACGCTGGGGACAGGGGAGCGGAGGGGAGGTGCGCAGGGCCCGCTCTGGGCACTGGGTGAGCAACGACGAGGCGAGGGAGCAGCGCGAGGACTGGGGGCCCTGGGGGATGCGCAGGGGGCTTCTGCCACACTCAGGCCAGGGGGAGGCAGTCTCCCGCCCAGTTTTCCGCGTGTGGGCACCGGCTCCCGCCCAGGCGCTTTCCCACACATTCGTACAGCCTGACAACAGCCCTGTCCAAAAGAGCAGGCATTTCCTCACTTTCCCGAGGGGAAAGCCGAGGAACGGCGAGGGTCAGTGCCACGGCCAAGGTCGCGGGGAACCTGATCCCAAGTCGTGAGCATCCCAGCGCGGGGTGCCACTGCGTGCACACAATCCGGAGAGGTGGCGTCCGCAGAACCCCGTAGGTCCGCGTGGCCAGGCCAGGCCAGGGAGCGGGCCCGCAGCCCGGGACTGCTGACCGCCGGCGGGCGGGGGCGCCTGCGGCAGCCCTGAGGGCAGGGGCGTCGGCCCGGCCGCCGGCGCCCGCGGAGCCCGCCGCCCGCAGACCCGGGTCCTGAGGCGCGTCACCCCTAGCACCCCGGCCGCGCGGCCCTCCCACCGCCCCTCCCCGGCGGGGCGGGGCGCTACCGAGCAGCCCCCGCCGGGCCTAGTTCGCCGCCGGGCTCACCTCGCCTCCCGCCGCTGCACCAGAGGAAAGGGAGGGAGGGCGGACTGGCGGCGCAGGCGCAGGCGCTGGCGGCTCCTGCCCGGGGCTCGGCCGGCCGCCCCTCCCGCTCCGCCCCGCCGCCGCCACCGCCGCCGCCGCCGCAGGTGTCAGGGGCACCGGGGCGCTTCGACCCTTCCGGTCCGGCTCCCTTCGCCGCCGCCGCCGCCGCCGCCGCCGCCGCCGCCGCGGTTCCCAGCCCGAGCGATCCGAACACCGACCAATCAGCGCGCAGGAACCTGGACTGGCGCGGCCAATAGCACCTGGGGGCGGGCCGCGGAGGGGCAGGGGGCGGAGCCGGGGGCTCTGTGCAGCTGGGGAGGCCGCGGGCATGGCTCCGAGCACTCGCTGAATCAGCGGTGCCCCACGGGTCCCGCGGCGCGGCTGCCGGATTCGGGGCTGGCGGAGGGGCAGACCGACGGGACGGAGAGCTGGGCCTCGAGGCTACAGGTGCAAACTGGTAGCGTCGAGGAGGCCTGGACGGGGGCGGAGCCGGCCCGTTACGGGGAAGAGCCGGGAGTCTCGGCGCCCGGGACCCTGGCTGGTGCTGGTCCCCGGGAGGCGGAGGCAGGGAGGCGGAGTGGGGAGCAGAGGTGGGGCCTGGGACTCCGCTGCTTGCTGAGAACGGGCTTGTAGGAGTGCGGCCAGAAATCGGGGAAGGGGAGGGGTTACCAAGGAAATGGCCCTGTGCAGACGAATGTCCCTTGGCCAGAGGGGAGGAGACGACAGGCTGCTGTGCTGGGACAGCGTCAAACCAGTCCCAGACAAGAACAGGGTCGTAACTGGAGGGAAGGGAGTGCAATGCCGAGGGCCCCCTAGGATCTGGAGTCGGTTGACACTGACCTTTTGAGGCACGTCCCGCAGCCCTCTGCCCCCCCCCCCCACCCCGATCGGGTTCCAGCAGGCCTAGGGTCGTATGAAATTGGGGAGAAGCCAGGGTGCTAGGTGTTGCCGGATCGTTTGAATAAGCACCGAAGGAAGAGAGACTAGGAGGCTAGACACATGGGGGGGGGGGGCGGAGCGGAGAGGTCCTTGAATGGGGGCGGGGGGAATGTGGGGAAGGAGCAGCTGTCACAGGATGCCAGGCCTACAGGCTGGCCAGGGTGGCAGTCAAAATGGGGGAAAGGAGCAAGACCCTGTATACGGGGAGGTCACAGGGCAGGAGAGTATGGAAGGTGGTGGCAGAATTTGGGGAGGGCGGCAAGCCAGTGACCCAGAGCCAGGCTGTGGGGCTCCAGAGCTTCAGAAGAGAGGTGGGGTGGAGGAAGGGATGCAGCGTTCTGTCCCTCTTAGACCAGCGGCCACCGTGGCCACCAGAGGGAGTTTCCTCAAATCGAGTGTGGCCTCCTTCCTGCTTGAAATTGTAGCTCCTGAGTGTGGCCACCTGGTGGCCTCCTGCCCACACCAGTCCTCCCCTCGGCCTCCTCTGCCACCTACTCCAGGTACACAACAGAAAGCAAGGAAGCAAAATTTCACCATCAAAGCTCATGGGTAACTCATGAGGTCTGGCTGTCAGAGGTGTGGTTTTACCGGGGAGCGCTTGTGGGTGCTTCCCCTCAGAATAGGAGGGGGCACCCATTCCCAGACATATTCCAGCCCTGAATTTACAGCACTCACCCCATGCAAAGTGAGTACCAAAAATCATTATACACACACACACACTTGCACACATTTCATGTTGAGTTTTCTGAAAGGATTATTGTTTATTTGTTTGGTTTATGAAATACAGTGAACAGAACTGAGGTGAAAAGGGGAGCTCTGGTCCATGGTTGGAAGAGGGCGCAGAATTTTGTCTGAGGCCAGCAAGTGAGCGGACCCTGTCGCAAGTGTGATGTGAGTTTGAGGAGGACACAGGAGCATGACTGATAGCCAGTCTCACCTGCCAGGTCGGGGGAAGCAGGTGAGGGGGCCTGAGGCAGGAGGAAGCCCCAGTTGAAGCTGGAAAGCCAACAGGGGAATGCTGGGCCAGTAGTTTAGGTGGGGAGAGCACTCAGACTCAAAGGTTCAGAAGTGAGGACCTGCATGCTGTGTTTGGGGACCACACATCACGGGGTCTCGCTGGAGATGGGAGAGTTACCAGGACCTGGAGTGGGGTGGATGGCTCTGAGCTGGCTTTAGCTCCCCGATAGGCCTTGTTTAGCCCAGAGAGTTTTTTAATTGCTGACTCTTAAAAATTGGGGGCCTTCACCTGAAAAATCTCAGTTGTTTTCACTTGCATAGTTAGAATGCAACATGGGGCCTACATTCCCAGGGGACAGTGGTCAGCTGGAACTCAGTGGCTGCTGCCGTTGAGGAGAAGCTCCCAGCCCACCACGGTCCCCACCACTTATTACCTACCCCTGACTGCAATTTGACTCATCCCCTACCTGCTGGTCCTTGGGGGCCCTGGCTGTGGAGGTAAAGGACAGGTATTGAGCAGTGTTAAGAAAGGAAGTGAGTGATGTGGGTTATTTTGGAAAGATTACTATGGCACATGAAGTTTCGGGTATAAGGGGCCCACGAGACCAGTTAGGGAGCTACTATTGCAAAAGCCCTTGTCAGACAAGGTGAGGCTGTGGCAGCAGGTGTCAAGATGAAGGAGCTGATTTTAAAGTGATTTCAAGACTTTAGAGAAATGCAAATTAAAATTGCAGTGAGCAATCACTACGTGACCACTAGTGTGGCTTTAACGAAAAGACACACTATCAAGTGGCGATAATGCGGAACCCTTGGAAGTCTCGTACACTGTTGGTGGGGAAGCAAAATGGTAGGCATATCCATTTTGGGAAACTGGCAGTTTCATAACACTAAACATACACCAATTATACCACCCAGCTATCCTGTTCCTGGGTGTGTATCTGAGAGAAAAGTGTCTGTGCAAAGAGTTGTACATGAATGTTTATAGCAGTTTTATTTAAAATAATCAACAACTAGAAATGACCCGTTGTCCATAATCCAGTGGGTGGATGAACTCTAGTACAGCTGTCCAGTGGGCTGTTACCTAGCAACACGAAATACAGGCCTGCTGACAAGAATACAAATGGAAAAGTAACAGAAACATCATGCTAAGTGGAAGTAGTCAAACATAAGCCTGCATCATCTGTGAGTCCATTTATTTCTATGATACTCTGGAAAAGCAAAATCAGATCAGTGGTTGCCAAAGGTCAAGTGAGGGGAGGGGAATGACTACCAGGGGCCACATGGGAATTTTCTGGGATGGTGGGTATACTCTATATTTTAATTATGATGGTGGTAATACTTATTTGTCAAAACTTAGTATTGTATACCTAAAAAGGTGACTTTTAATTATGTAAATTATACTAAAACAGTGTAAAGAAGAAATCTGTTTCAGAGGTGGAATTGTCAAGTGTTCAAGGTAGGGGGAGGGAGGAGGTGGGTCAGGAAGGGTGCCGTGCCCCCTGGCTTAATTTCCAGAGTGGGAGCTCTGCCCTTGGCCTGCTCACCCTCCTGCCCAGGTGAAGACATTTTCGAGCCTGCATCCCAGCTGCCCACCCACCTCCCCCTTTCCCATCACCTTCAGCTCTGTGGTCATGGCTGTGTACCCTTTGGGATGAAGGCCACTGGCTCTTCCCTCCTCCTGATACCTCACTGTCCCTCTTCTGCCCTTGGCTTGGCTCCTCGATTGCCCAGTGTCAATACACTGCCCGCCTCTCCACTCACATGGGCGTCCACCAGGGTGGAGAGAGTGCAGGAAGGAGGAAGGGCCCTGCCTTCACTCTCTGGGAGGGGAGCACCAGGGCACTGGGGCTGACAGGTGTCCATGGCTCCAGTCTCATCATCATCCTGAACTGGCCTGGGTTCCAATGGGGCTCTCCACTTAGTTGTGCTCCTCAGGGCAAGGCATTCGCCTCTTCCAGCCTCGGCTTTGTGGGGAGCAGTCTCAGCCTGAGGGGGATGCTGCAAGGGCTCCAGGGGTGGAGGCACAGATCATGCATGCAGTGGGGTGCCTTCCTGCTGGCTGTCCCCAGCCCCTTCCCCTTCAAGTCATGACTGTTTCAGTTGTGTTCTAGAAGGCCACACTGCACTTAGATCAATGGGGACAATTACTGAGAGGTTCCTTGCACAGAATGGGGTGGGGATGGAGCTGGCCTCGACTGCACGCTAGAGGACCAGGCTGGGGCCTTGGAAGTCATTGGCCAACTACCAGTTATGTCCCGCTTTCCTATGTGTTGGCTTCCTTCACCCTGTGTCTTTGACTCTTCCACCACCCAATGGGGTAGGGCCCACTGTCCCAAATTCAGTTTGAAAACCCCCAGAGGAGGGCTCTGTGGCTCCCTTGGGCAGGGCTCCTGCTCCTGGACCTGGTAGTCAGGCTCAGTTGAGGATGTGGCAAGAGAAAGGGCAGAAACAGTTGGGAAAGGCAGAGGTCTTGGGGTTATTCTTCGGTGATAAGAAAGGGTGTCTGGGCAGTCTTTAAGAAACCCGGACAAGGCAGCGGCTTTTTCTTCAGGTGGCTGTGAAGGTGGCGGGCATTCAGACTGAACATGCCCACCATCCTTCCAAATAAGGAGAGGGTCTGGTTGGAGAAACTGGCAGAAAGAAAGTAGTGTGACGCTGCAAGAATCTCAGTCTGGGTTTCAAGATGCCCATGGAGGCCATCGAGGGCACCTGCATGGGCAAGGTATGCCCCTCGCTGGTCTGAGGGCACACCTTGTCTGGTGTGGTGACCAGAGGAAGATGCAGGGGACCATGACTACTTCCAGACTACTTCCACTGCATCCAAAAGTACGACTGCTTCGAGAAGCACCACAGGAACATGTTAGTTCACCTGTGCCCCTCCCTCAGAGATGCCCAGATCAGTGACATTGTCACAGCGGGTGTGTGCCGGCCCCTGAGCCTGACAACGTGCTTCAACATGCCCAAGGTCACCAGGGTGGCTGGCACTGAGAAGCGACTTCAGGAGTGCTGAGACTGGATACCTGCCCCTGCCCCGAGACAAAAAAGTTATTTTCCTAGTCAAAAAGAGGGAGGGAGAGAGAGCGAGTCTGAGCCAGGGGCACAGCCAAGGGCCTGGGACCAGGATGAAAATAGGCTGTGGGGCGGCTCCACAGCTGAATGCTGCCCACAGGGCTCTCAGCCCCTCCTCCAGGCAGCTCATGGAGCACCAGCTCCTGGGCCCTGGCTCGTCTCTGGAAGTTTGACCAGCCCTAAAACCTGAAGAGAAGTCCTGTCTTTCCCTGCCCCGACCCTCAGAAAAACCCCAGACTCTCCCAGATTGCCCAGCCGTGAATCTCAGTATCAATAGGCCGCACCGTGTGCCCAAAACTATCCCACCACCTTGAATCTGACCGGAGAGCCCAAGGTCACCTGGCAAAGAAAACTAAGATAAGCGGACAACAGCATGTGGAAAGAAACAGACTATATGGAGAAGAAAATTCCCAAAGGAAAAAAATATATATCATTGCAGGCTTCAGAGAGAATGAAAAAATATTGTGTCTTTGAAACAAGAACCAGCCATTAAAAAATTAGCACACAAATTGTGTCCTTGCTCTCTCAGCTGAGATGGCCTGGAAGCAATGACACTCCAGTCGCAAAAGCTCACCTCGAGCCCAGGCCTTGTCTCCAGTGAAGGAAACCAGGTGGATTCCAGGGCCAGGGCAGGGGGTGTACAAGATGAGCCTGGAGCATCTCGCAGTGCACGAAAGTAAGGGCACGCTTGCAAAGGACATGCGCAGTGCGGGGCATGTCGTGTGGGGCATGAGAGCCGCCCGGAAGAGCGGGGACAATTTCAGCAACCAAGTAAACAACATAGCATTGGGTTACAACTCAAAGTACAAGATAAATATCCATGAATTCATAGTAGTAGAAATAAAGGGTTTAATAAAATAAATGGAGAAGAACAAACAAATCTGCACTGAATAGCAAATAATTGGCAGAGATGCTCCCTCTTGGGGAGGTGAAGCACAACCCCGTCCTCTGTGCATGGGGAAATGCAGAGTGACTTCCTTCCAAAGAGTTCAGCATGGGAAGGGGGGAAACAGAGTGCCTCAGACAGGCGACCACTTAACCCAGCAGTGAGAAGACATGTTGGCATGTGTGCCCTTGATAGAAAGTGATGAGAAGGGCGCTTTACTTCCAGGGTCTTCCTCCTGAAACCACATGACCCCTGTCTAACCACGAGGAAAGCATCAGACAAACCCCAATGTGGGGGAATTCTACAAAATGGCCACCGCTAATCCTGAAAACTGTAAGGTCGTCAAAGATGAGGAAAGTCTGAGAAACTGCCAGAGCCAGAAGGAGCCCAAGGAGGCGTGCCCTGTGGTGTTTGGGGACAGAGAAGGGCATTTGCTACAAACCAAAGCAATAGCAGTGAAGTGTGGACTTTGGTTCATTACGGACACCATGAGTGTTATAAAATACATATTATATATTTAGAGCATAAAAAGAGCTCTTGGAAATTAGATTGTGTTGGCAGAAATGAAAAAAAAGTGTTTGTAATAGGTTGGGAGAGAAAGTTGAAGACACCCCCCATTCGTAGAGCAAAAGGACAGGGTGCATAGCAGAAAAGATGAGAAATTAAAGGCCATTCTGGCAGCGTTGACCTCTGAATAACAGTGAGGCAAAAAAACAGGAAAAGAAATCCACAAAAAAAGTAATTCAAGGGATCTTGGTCAAGATGGTGAGGTGCCAGTAAATACCATACTCGAATCCTCCCACAACCACACCAAAATCACAATTAAACTTCAGAACAACCATCATTCAGAACCACCTGAAGCCTAGCTGAACAGAAGTCATACAATGAAAGATGTAAAGAAGAAGCCACGTCAAGACTGGTAGGAGGGGTGGAGATGCAGAACGGGCTGGCCCTACACCCACAAGTGCCATAAAAACTGGGAGGGAAATCTCGGCTGTGGAGGTACCCCCTGAGGAGCAAGGGGTCTCAGCCCCACACCAGGCACCCTAGCCCAGGGTTCCAGAGCCATGAAGAGAAGTCCCCATAACTTCTGGTTGTGAAAACCAGCTCAGATTGTGGCTGAGATAGAGGGCTTCTGGAGTCCCAGGCACCCCCTTTTAAGGGCCCACACACAGACTAACTCGCTCTGAGATCCAGTGCTTGGGCACCAGGGACACATGGGGAAGAACTGAGTGGTTGGGCATCAGGGCGAGAGCTAGAAGGTCAGCCTTCTTCCAGACAGAAGTGCTCGTGAAGGCTATCGTTCCTCTTTGAGGCCCTCCTCCCACAGAGCCCGCATGCGGGCACCGTATCTGAGACTCCATTGACCTGGCTGACGTTGTTCACCTGGCCCAACTTCCTGTCCCAACCCAACCTGTTTCCAGTGGCTTTTCCATACCAGTGTCATGTCATGTCATGGCTCATGCTTCAGACTTTCCTAAAATCTCTCAAACAGGCTTTCTTGTACCCTGTACCTCTTGCTGAGTAGCCCCAGGCCCAGCCACTTGCAGCTTGGTGTCTCCTGGGCTCTTCCAAGCCAGCACAGGTAGCAGCCACGTGCAGACCACTTTATGCTCAGGCCTGGTCGTCCCAGGCAGGGCATAGCTGAGGCTGACCGTAGCCTGCATCTCCAGAGAGGCCCCAGAGGCAGCATACCCAGTGGACAGCTTCAGACCACGTTGAGGAACCATTCCACATCTTCCACAAGGGACACATTCAAGGGGTGGACTCAGCAGGCACCAGAGACACCCTGAAGTTAAGTCCTGCTCAGTGGGGCAGGCCCCTGTACAGCTGATCCTCCATGGTGGTTGCAGCCAGTGCTTTCGGGCAACCAGCCTGGGGGTAAACGCCTCCCACTGACGTGCCAGCAGCAGTCAAGGCTTGGCCACAACAGGAGGGGCACGTCGAGTGCCCAGCTTGGGTGATCGGAGGCTGTGCCACTGGACCCTACAGGACACCCACTACGTAAGACCACTCTGCCAAGCCTGGGAGATGCAGCAGCTCTACCAAATACATAGAAACAAATGCAGGGAGGCTGCCAAAGTGAGGAGACAAAGAAATGTGTCCCACATAAAAGAACAGAAAACTCCAGAAAAAGACAAAATGGAGGCAAGCAATCTCCTTGGTTATAAGATTTGATCGTTTAGTAAGTTCTATAATGTCCAATCACCTGAAACTAATATGATATTGTATGTCAACTGTAATTGAAAAATAAAAAAATATTTAAAGTGAAAAAAGGTAATTCAAGAAAATTTCCCATTCTCCAACCACTATGCTGTACACCTGAAATGAATGCAAGATAATGTTGCATGTAAACTGTAATTTAAAAATTAGAAAAGAATTTAAAAAGCAAGAAAAAAATTTCCCGGATCCAAAGCATGAGTTGCTGAGCTGAAACCAACACCCGATGAAGAGAGACAGGACGCCTCATGGGTGTCTCAGGGCACGGGGTGAAAGGGGAAAGCACAGAGGTCACGTGCAAGGGCACCTCGGAGGGGCTTTGGACCCTTGACTGCAACACTGCAAACACGGTGTAGCATCACCTTTACAGTTTTGAAGGAAACATTTTTTCTGAACTTGAACTCCATGTTTAGCTAAACCCTCAATCAAGTGTGAGGAATAAAGTCATTTCCAGACATGCAAGTTCTCAAAAATCTTACTTCCAAGCCCTGTTACTGCAGAAGGATGGACTCCACCAAAACAGACAATGAAACTCCGAAGGAAGACATGACAGACATTCCTGCCATGAGACCCCACGAGAGATGACAAGGGATCCCTTGGCAGATGGTGAAAGGTGATCCCAGGATGACAGCCCTGCAGTATCACCTCAGAGACAGACTGTCACCAAGACCCCCAGTTCCATCTAGCCATCTTCTTAACCCAAGGACAGATGCCCAGGAGAACCTGGCCCAGATTCTCATGAGGACGCTCACAGCAGTCCTCAGTTTCCCTGAGAGCTGGAGGTGCGCCCCGTGGGCTCAGGAGCAGGGAGCACAGAGCAGCCCCCGCCCTGTGACCACCCTGCTGCTGCATGTCCAGCGCCTGGTCCACACCACAGTCCTGCCAGGTGCCCAAAGGGGGAGAACCCTGTTCCCCAAGACTTGCTGGTGACCTTGCTCACGACTTCCACAGATGGGGCCTCATCACCTCCCAGAGAAGCAGAAGTGAAACTGAGCCCCTGAGACTGTCCCACTCACCCCTCCTGGAGCCTCGTCCGATGGGCACAGGGCTGCCCTCTACCTTCGAGACTAGCAGATTCTTGTGTGGGGACAGATTACAGAGGGTGGTAGGACAATGAAGAAAAACAGCTAACACAAGGGTCAGGATGGTCATCACCTCTCAGGCCTAGGGGTGAAGTTCATTTTTTTGGTTCTGGTCCAGATAAAAATATCCTGGCTAGTTTGTAAAAAGTTTCCTGGCCTCAGTTGTCGGGTTGGCAGTGTTTTGGTCAGGAGGACAGAAAGCAAGGCAGGCGTTTCCAGCAGGACTTGCGTCCTGGTTAATTACCATGTGAGAAGAACAGGGGAGCAGAGGTCCCAGCGCCACCACAGCCTCTGGGCTCCTGCCAGCTCTCTGGAATTGGGGTTTTGGAACAGCCACAGGTGGCCCCTGCTGCCCAGAGTGCCCAGAGGCAGGCGAGTTTGGCGGAGCAGCACCATAGTGGGACCTCCTGTCTGCTGAAGCCAGAGAAGAAACAAATAATAGGATCTTTCAATGAGTATATGATATGATTTGTAAACTGTCTCCCAAATCTCCCAGTAGTGCCTCTCACTGGTGGGCTGTAACCTGGAAACGCAGTTCCTGGGTGTCCAGGCCCTATAACGTGGACAAGCCCACAGAGGGTTGGGGAGGTTGCTCCGAGGCTCCCCAGTGCTCCAGGACAAAGCACGCGCACTAGCTAGCTGGCCTGAGGACACCAGGCCAGCCCCTGGATGGCACTTCCAGGGGGAGTCTAAATTCCAACCCCACATGCCTTCGGAACGCTGTCTTTGGCTTTCTACTCTCCTGCCTGACTGTGTTAGTAGCATCGGTGAGCAGAACAGAGTCGCCAGGGGAAAACTACAGATTTGAGAGTTCTGCCCCCATCTGCTGCCTTCAGGCTCTGGGCAGCCACCTCAAGCCCTCCCACGTTGTTCAGCGGACCCTCAGCAGAGTCTCAAATCCTGCTCTGTGTCCCACCCTGTAAAACTGTCCTCGTTTTCAGACTGGAAGGGCAGAGGTCATGGTGCAGGTGCCAGCACATGGGGCTGCTCCAACCAGACACTGCTGAGCCCTGTTTGGGGAGCCCTCGAAATCCAAACACACACAAAGAATGAGATGAACAGAGATCCAAATGCACAAGACGAGAAAATTACAGTCTTTATTGTCTGAGAATTGCATAGAAGAGCTTTGATTGTGCACGCTTTTAAATAGAGGACAAAGGAACCCACTTGCAACTATTCTCTGGCATGGGGTATTTCAAGCTCTTTGCTGAAGGCAGGAGCAGGGACCAAAATGCTGCCCAGGCTTGAAAAGAGTCACGATCGGATGAAACAGAAGGTGGAGGGCAGAGGACTTTAGACAAGAGGTAAGTGACCACTGGAGGAAGCTGAGATTTCGACAGGACTTGGTGGGGGCAGCGCTTCCCTGACATCGGGGGACTGGAGTGAAGAGCAGCCGAGAGAGGAAGAGGAAGGAGAAAGGAGTCGAGAGGAAGTACCTTGTGCTCAAATCTGAGATGAATGCCCCAGCCAGGAGACTGAGTGCCCTGGGCAGTGGGGGGCACAATCTGGGCATGACCCCTGCTACAGAAAGCCCCATACTAGAAAAATAACTTAAAAGCTTTACAATTGTCATTATAAATATTTTGTCTTTTAAAACTAACTAGCGTTGGTTAAAAAAGGTTCACAGTTACTCGGATGAGCTGTATATTGCACGGTAGTGGAAGAGTCGGCTCTGATCCCCATGTGTAACAAGGAGACCCTTCTCCTCTGGCAACTTCAGGACACAGAGAAACCGCAAAGGCCGTAAGCGAAGCACTGGGGGGACAGGGCACGTGGGAGCTGTCAGGCCCTGTGGGATCTAGGAGAGGAGAACGCTATCACTGGGGTGGGTCTCGAACCCGATTAAACATGGTGATGGCCTCCTCATTCCCTCTCATTCCACGGTTACGGACTTGGCCAGATTTCTGGGGAAGTCAACCTAAAATGAAAGAAAGTAACCACTCAGGATCTGGCAGGTCTCAGCAACGTGTTGTATCATAAAATCCATCACCAGAGTGCTTGAAACGGAGACGGTGTTCCTGGTCACCAACCACGGGCTCCCTTGAGATCTGTACCTTGGATGTGGTCCTCACTCTACAAACTGCAACTCACTCTACAGTGCTTAGTCCATTCAGTAAAACTTTTCTGTGCACCTGATATGTTTCAAGCAGCATCGCTGTTAAAAGGACGTGGTTCGTGCTATCGAAGACAGCTGGCCCGATTTGTACAGCTATGTAGTCACTGCTCCTGAAAGGACACGCACTAAACCCGAGAGACTTCTTTAGTGTAGGTGGGGATGGGAAGGCAATGTGACTGCGGATGGATGACAGAGTGGCTTCAACTCTGTCTGAGATGTCTCGCTTCGTTTATAATAATGTTTTTTAAAAAGAAACAAATATGACAAAATGTTGGCATGTGTCACTTCTGTTTCTTGTACTTTTTGTGTTATATACTTTTTAATGCTTCTCAAGATAAATTATAATCAAACTTCTATTTCTTGGCACAGTGAATTGTGTGTTCTTGTACACTTGCTGGTGACATCACAGTGTAATGGCTCTTTTCCGTAACGTAAGTTGACAGTATATGTGAGGAGTCTCAAAATGTTAACTAGACTGAGGACACATCTTAAACGTGGGACGAAGCCCCAGGCACAAAGATAGTCACTGCAGGCGCTATTTATGCAGGTGTTGCAAAAAAAATAGAAACAGTTTAAATAATAGAAGATTGGCTGAGTAACTGTTGCATCCATGTTAGAAGATGGTGGTGGAATATCGTGCAGTGATTGTGTTGCTTGCAACAAGTTCAGGATGTGAGAAAAGACTCACATCAAAAAGGAAGATGTAAAATATCACCCCTGACATACTCTTGAAAAATGCTAGGAAATCCACATGCACAAGGAAAACACTGGAATGGACGTGCTTGTTAACCTTGCTTCTGGGTGTGAGCTTATGGTTTATGATACGGTCTTTATGCACCTTACAGTTCCCAAGCTGTTTTCAGGGGGTGTAAGTTTCCTTAAAAAGATTTATTTTAAATGAACACATTTATCCTACGCACATCTACACCTGATAAAAACTGGAACTTGAAGAACACGCATCAGTTGGGCAGGTCTGTGGGAGGAGCCGGGGCAAGCTGTGTGCCCACTAGAGCCCCTCAGGGAGAGCTCTGTGTTTGTGATGAGGCTCCAGTGCTCTGACTTCCCTTCCCTTAGTTTCCCTTCTGTTTCCTTCCTAGAAATGCCCCTCCGTCTGGACACAGAGTCCAGAGAGTCCCCTCCGTCTGGCCAGAGAGTGCACGTGGCTCCCTGTCTGCCCATGCTGGGTTGCAACCCTTTCTTCGTCCCCCAGATAAATTCTTTCTGGTGATGAAACACCTAATAAGGTGTTGACACACCGAATAAGTATTTAAAAACAAAAGGGAGCTCTGGGGTCACGCCCTGCCCCTTCCTGGGGTTGGCAGTTTCCCACTTACATCATAGCCTCGGAGGACGGCCAGGTGGAAGGAAAGGAGCTGCAGGGGGATGACGCTGAGGATGCCCTGCAGGCAGTCCACCGTGCGAGGCAGTGAGATCGTGCGGTACGCGAGCTTGGCACTCTCCGTGTCGTCCTGGGAGCACAGTATGATCGGGCGACCCTGTGGCAGAGAGGGGATCACAAAGCTCAGTCTCTGAAAGCAGTGTCCCTCCCACGCAGCGGAGTTTCTGAGGTCGACAGCACAGTGAAGGCATCGATCTTTGGTTTTTGCTGGAATTATGGGTGAGGGGCTGTGGATGATCCATGTAAGGGACAAAGGTTTGGGGCTTTTTGGTGGCTTTCTTTCCCTTCCCTGGCACAGTGCTTGTCCTTTCGCTTCAGTCACTCAGCACCCATCGCTGAGCGGCTTCCGTGTGCCTTGCAAAGGGCAGGCCACAGCCACTCCTTGTTCTGATGGGGCTCCCAGGGAGTGGTGGGCAACAAAAACACAGACCAGAAAATGAGTGAGCAGCGACAACCTTCAGGAAATGAAACAGGTGTGATTGGGTGGCACTGCTGACACCTCGGGTGGCCTCTCGGTCAAGGGGCGTGAGGACCGAGACCTGGGTGAGGAGAGCCCAGCTCTCTGAAGCCGTTGGGAAGAACATGGAGGGCAGAGGGAACAGCCAATGCCAAGGCTCGGAGGCAGGACGCGGCTGGCTCGAGGAGGAAACAGAAGGAAAGGGCTGGATGACGCAGGCTCGAGGTCACTGGTTTGTCAGAAGCCACTGGAAGGTTTTGAGAACGAAGTCTGGTGATTGTGTTCTGTGACTTCTCTCTGACCTCTGTGCTGAGCCAGGGGTGGCAGCAGCTGGCTCAGGCGCCTGGTCCAGTTTCTCCCCACTGTAATGCCACCAGCCCTCCCAGGGTAGACCTGTGGGGGCTCCACCCTCCCATCTCAGGACACTGTAGTATAACAAAGAGTTTGGCTGCTCTTTGTCCCTGATTCCTGGGAGGGGCCACTAAACTCTTGGGCTTTCCCAAGTGACAGAAGTGCCTATTTTTCATGATGGGACCCTGGGACTACACCTGAGTTTATGCTAATGAAGTGATGCATGGTGGGCCCAAGGACACTTTCAGGATGGAAGCTGGCCATGCCAGGAGGACCAACTGTCTAGTTAGCAGTTTGGGGCTTTGAGCCGCCTGGTACCAGCCTGACCTCCTGCCCTCCAGCAAAGGAGGAGGTGCTAGCAGCTGAGCTTAGTCACATGGCCTCTGATGCAATCTACTGTGTCTGTGTACTGAAACCCCAGTGAAAGCCCGGGGCCCTGGGGCCAGGAACTCACTCAGGCACGTTCCCGGCTGGCGACATGCACAGCTGTGCAGGGAGGGTGCCTGGGAACACAGGAGCTTCATGTTTTGGGGCCCCTGCCCTGTGAGTCTCTGCTTTTGGCTGACCCTGATCCGACCCCCACGTAATCAAACTGCAATAACCACACAGTGTTTTCCTGAGTTTTATGAATCATTCTAGGGAATCTGTGAACCTGAGCGGCTGGCAGAAAACCCAGAAGTGTGGGTAATCTGGGCCCCCTGAATGTGCGGCTGCTGTCTGCTGAAGTGCAGGCAGGCTGGTGGAGGACAGGGCGCTTTAACCTGGGAAATATGACCGACTCCAGGCGGCGCTATCAGGCCACCTTGCCTGGGGTCCGAGACACTCCAGGCACTCTGGGTCACTGGGCCTCATAAGGAGCTGTTGTGCGCATTAGGTGAGAGCCGGCCAGTCCCTCTAGGAATGTGTGCACCACTCATGAGGGGCCGAGGAGAGAGTGTGATCACACCTGCTCACTGGTGAGGTGGGCACGTGCGGAAGCGAGGAGGAGAGGCCCCAGGCCAGTGGAGAGCCCTCACCTGGCGGGCCGTGATCTGCTGCAAGGCGTTCTGGCATTTGGCAAAGCAGGGGTCCTTCATGATGACCATGATGATGGGCATCTGCTTGTCGATCAGCGCCAGGGGCCCGTGCTTCAGCTCCCCAGCCAGTATGCCTTCCGAGTGCATGTAGGTTATCTCTTTAATTTTCTGGGGGAACAGGAGGCAGGATGAGTGTCACCCTGGGTGGGGGAGGCTGGATCACGCCAGCCAGAGGGGAGGACCCGCTGGGGGAGGGGTGACTCTGGACGGCAGGGCCAAATGGCAAATGAACGCACAGAGCAGTCAACAGCACTGAGGGAAGCTGGCAAGGCCAGGTCCAAGGGAGAGGGCCCGGCTGCTGTCCAGGGCACATACACAGCCCAGCACGCAGCCTGTGTCCCAGGCCAGGTCCTGGGCGCAGCCACCCGCCTTGGATGGACAAGTCAGCATCCGTCTAGCTGTGCCCAGGCCCCACGGCCTCCCGCAGTCAGGGTTTGTAATGACAGCGTTGTATTCTGTCTGGATATGCCTCCATTTGACTATTAATTAATCATTTCCCCAATTCTAGACCATTAATAAATTGCAAAAGGTTGCTTATGTATCGAGCAAAATCCCACACACAGGGCTGTCACTGGCGTTTTCCTTTTGTTTAGGAAGGTCCATTCTAGCCAGTACCACTGACCCCTGCCACTGGACGGCGAGTGTGATGACAAATGTGTTTCTCCTCACCCCTGGGGCTGTTTATTTGGGTCGGGAAGCACTGTTAGAGTGTGGCTCCACCCTGCCAGCTGCAGACAGCTGGGGAGCTGGCCCCCAAGTGACCACAGAGGGCCATTGACCGGGGCCAGCAGTAGTGTGAAGGCCTCTTTCTTCCCCCAAAGACTAACTTGGAGATGCTGTTGAATGCACCTCTTTCAGCAGCACATGCAGGCACTGTGGCTGAGCCCCCAGAT
Source organism: Macrotus californicus (assembly GCA_007922815.1). Lineage (NCBI taxonomy): Eukaryota > Metazoa > Chordata > Mammalia > Chiroptera > Phyllostomidae > Macrotus > Macrotus californicus. The sequence goes on from VMDR010003169.1 coordinate 19,198, forward strand.
GACAGAGGCATGGAGGGCCAACAGCACACCCCACCCAGGCCTCGCTTCACTGTGCCCGAGGAGCAGCATGCCCTCCCTGCTTTTAGTGAGGGTCTGAACATCCCCTGGAAGGAGTGGAAGTTGGAGCACACTGAGGGCTCCTCATGGCTGACCCCCCCCATTATTCTCTGGCTGTTTCTTGTACGCCTATCAAGAATGGCACTGTGTTTCAACCGGTGGGGGTGAGGGGAGGGAGAAGGGTAGTGGGAAAGGAGCAGCCACTTGCTCCCACAGGGAGAAGAGGGGAGCCGAGCCGGGTTCTCACCTGTGACACCGTCTGCCGGTCACCTCGGCTGAGCATGAACAGCAAGTGCACAGTGAGTCAAGGGCAAGCTCTAGACCCAGGCCCCTCCCTGGACAACACTGCCCACCCTCTCAGTAGCCCTGGAGCTCCCTGTTGGTGCCCTGGGCCTCGCCCCTGCCCTGGAAGCTCCCTTACACTGCTGGCCAGTGTGGCTCTTCACTGCTGCGGTCAGCGGGTGGGGCGAAACAGCCAGTCACCGGTTTAAGCAATGCAGGACCTGTGAGGCTCATTCCTGCAGGATCTCTGGCTCCTCTTGAAAGTTTGAGGGTGCCAGGGAAACTCTGCAGGGGCCCCACCCTGCAGTTCCGGTCTGCCCAAATCCTCCCAGGCAGGCTGTTTGTAATGGTGCGGACAAAGTGAAGTCCACATGGGCCTGAGTTCGAATCTTAGGCCAAGCACTTCTGCTATGCACTCTTGAGCAAGATTAATTTTTTTGAGGCTCAGTTTCCTCCTGGGTAAGCTATGGATCATAACTGCCCATCTTTCAGATGATGCTCAGGAGGTAAAACTCAGCTAACCCAGCTGGAGCCCAGCACAGGTTGACACCTCTGGAGCCCCAAGGTTGTCCTACCCCTGTGCCCCAGGAGGATAAAGACTGGGACCCCCATCTTTATGTCCCCAGGGCTAGAACTCCTGGTAGTGAACTGGTGCTCCATGCAGCCTCACATGGTGGACAACAGGCCCTCAAGCACTCCCCTGCCCTTGCCCAAGCCCCTCCTCCTCCTCCTCCTCCTCCTCCTCCTCCTCCTCCTCCTTGCTGGTTTCTCTGGGAGTCTCCCATGCCTGCCCTCAGGCAGAGCTGGTGGTGTGGGGCTGGGCAGAGGGGGCTCACCAGGGCTCCTTCCAGGCATGTGGCGTAGTTATAGCCCCGCCCCATGACCAGGAGTGACCTCTGCGTGTAGAGCTCCAGGGCCAGGTCGTGGATCTTCTGGTCCAGTGACAACACTTCCTTGATCAGCTCTAAATCAGGCACACAGCAGAGGGGAGAGCCAGTCACGACGATTTTAAAACAAGATGCACAAACAAAAATCACAGGATGTAGGACAAGGCTCGGGAACTCACATCGCTTAGTACACTTGGCTTCCTTGCATTAATTTAAAAGTTTTAAACTTAGAATATGGTAAATAACTTGGGTTACTGGCCAGGGTTTCGTTGGGATGGTGACTCATATTTGTGCTCATACTTTCCAAGCCTGTGAGATAAGCAGGGAAATGTTATTTCTAGCACCATTTTACAGGTGGGGCGATTGAGCCCCAAGCTGGCCAGCTGACTTTCCAAATTGACCCCTGTCCAGGCCCCAGGCCACCTCTCAAGACTAAGCCAGTGGAAACTGGCCCAGTGATTCGCAAACTTTTTGGTCTCGGGACTCTTGTAAACTCTTAAGAATTATTGCAAACCCCTAAGAGTCTCTGTTTTTGTGGGCTATATCTGTCAGTATTTATCAGATTGGAAACTGGTCCAGTTAAAGATATTTATTCACGTATATAAAAATAACAAAAACGCCATTATACATATTTTTAAAAATCAGTGAGAAGAGTGGCATTGCTTTTTGCTAGTCGTTTTAATGTCTGACTTTCCTATAAAACACACATTCTCGCATTGGCTTCCTTATGAAGTCTGTTGCGATTGACCTCTCCGTTAAAGCATAGGAGGAACATGCAATCACACAGAGATTCGCAGCTGGACGAAGCAGGAACACTTAAACAGCTTTTTAAAATCACTGTGAATGTTCCTGGAGACTGCACTAAACTCAAGAAGCAATACTTTCTTAAAATGGCAGTTGCAAATGTGGAATGCAAAACCCCGTCAGTCAACTCTTCCTCTGCTACATTCAAAGGTGCTGGCCTCCTTGTGTTTGTTTCGTGTTTGTTTCGGTGGGTCTTTCACACGTGCGTGATTTTGAAGATTTTACTTATTTATTTTTAGGGAGAGGGGAAGGGAGGGAGAGAGAGAGAGGGAGAGAAACATCGAGATGTGGTTGCCTCTCACATGCCCACTGGGGACCCCGCCCACAGCCCAGGCCTGTGCCCTGACCTGGAGGTCACAGGCTAGAGTCAGTCCCCTGAGCCACACCCGCCTGGGCACCTGCATGATTGTGTAATGTCAGATGTTGTCTATCTTAGAAGTATTGGTTCACTAGTTATGCAAATGGATACATTTCACTACAAAACGTTTTTTAAAAATCACATTTGTTAAAATCACCATGATCTCATTAGTGTCTTTAAGTGCTAGGAACGTGATGTAGCTCATAGTTTTGCAAAATCTTAAGCTTCTGTTGAAAGCTGGAAGTTTATCATTGGTAACAAATACGGTCAGTTGTTTTTCTCAGTGTCAGGCTAACGTGGTTCATTTTTGAGAAAATGCCTGCCCCACACCTAAGTCAGCTTGTTACTCAATCATTTTCCTTTGAAACGCCCCTGGTGCTTCAGGATCTAGCAGAAGGATTTTTGCGTATGTCCCACTGGTCATGTGACTACTAACAAGTACTGCAATGTGATGTATTTTACTACATCATTGAGGGCTTTCGTGCGTGAAGCTGGGTGTGTGGTGGTTGAAGAGGGCACTTCCTCTGCTGGGAAGTGGGCAGAGGTGCCAGTGGTGGCCCCCACTGCCTTTGCAAACGTCAAAAAGGCAAAGATGTCTTATTTATTAGAAACAATGTATTACTATGAATACACTTTTGATGCAAAGGCCTTGCAGACCCCTAGGACCTGGGGAACGCGTCTCTCAAGAACTGCAGACTTAGGACATTGGGATAGAGTCCTGTTTTTGCAAGGTTATTATTTGCTTAAAGTTAAGAATGCTTTTCTTGCCAATAAATTTCCAGCATGTTCTCTTGGCCTGATTCAGATCCTGAGGCTTTGTGTGGTTATGTGGTAACTTTCCCTTGTTGTCTTCTCTGGGTCTGGCTCCGGCTTCCCGGGTAGGGGGCACCTGGGGCTACCCTGTCTTTTACAGGGGCTGCCCCAGCAGGCCATGGGGCAAGGCCTTCCCATTTCACACTCTCAGGGCCGCACAAAGTAAACCCGAGAGGTCCCTGTGCCCCCCTGCAGTGTAAGTGGCCAAAGGAAAGGAGCTGCTGCTTGTTCTGGCTGTCCCAGGCCAGCCTCGGGTCCATGTGTGAGCCCTGAGTGAGTGGCTGAGGGAATGAGTTGTGACTGGAACCACGTTCCCCCAAAGAGCTTGTGATTCTGTGCAACAGATGCCGTACCTCTCTGACGGTGAGAGACAGGACTGAGCGAAAGAGGAGTTTGGTGAGCCTGAAAGAGCTGTCTGGGACAGGAGACTCGGGCCACATGCTCCTGCTCAAGCATTTCCTGAGCACCTACTGTGTGCCTGCCCTGGCCAGGCACGCGGCATCCAGCAGGCATGGTGACAAGGCCATGTGCTCACGGAGCTGACAGGTTAGTTGGGGCAGACAAGCCAGGACACAAGTGAACAGATACTTTTGGATCATGGCATGTGCTATAAAGAAAAGAAACTGGCTAACATATTTCACAGAGAGCTGGGCCAGAGGGTGGAAACTCTGTTAGTCAGGGTGGCCGGGCAGGGTCCCAGGAGGTGACATCTGGGCTGAGACTTGTGATGAGGAGCCATCGCTGTTTGAAGAGCTGGAGGAAGGAGGTTTCTAAAGGAGCGAGAGAGCGAAGGCCCTGTGGCGGGAAGAGCTTGGCATTGTTGGGGATCAAAGGTCAGTGAGGCCTCCAGAGTGGGGGCTGGAGAAGGGCGTCCAGTGAGGTCAGAGGTGGTGAGGGCCTGGGCCAGGGCCTGGTGAGGAGTGTGGACTCCAGTCTTGACCCAGTGGGAGTTGCTGCAGGCATGCAGTGGTGAGGAGGAGGGTGTGATTAATATCACCGCTACCCTGGCTGGTGTGGCTCCGTTGGGAGTTGTCCCACAAACCAAAAGGTCGCCAGTTCGATTCCCGGTTAGAGCACATGCCTGGGTTGCAGGTCAGGTCCCCAGTTAGGGGCGTGTGAGAGGCAACCAATCGATGTATCTCTCACACACTAATGTTTCTCTCCCTCTCTTTCTCCTTCCCTTCCCGTCTCTCTAAAATTAAATAAATAAAATCTTAAAAAAAAAAAAAAAACAGAGTCAGGAAGAAAGCGCTGAGAGCAGCCCTCTGGGTGTGAAGGTGAGGGACAGTGTCGTTCAGGACGTACCAGGTAGCGACCGCAGGCCGTGGATGATCTCGCGCCGCCTTGCCTGCAGTGAGATGCGGTCTTCAGACATCATCAGGCCAAACATCACCAGGGAGATGAACTGACTGGTGTAAGCCTGTGGACAAACGGCAATGCTGGCAGAGGGACAAATGTGTATGTGGCTCCCCTGTGTGAGGGCAGATCACGCCCCTCCACCTCGGCCTACCGTCCACCCGCCAGCCAGAGCCCTCCCGTGGGGTGCACGTGGCTCTTTACCTTGGTGCTGGCCACGCCGACCTCTGGGCCCGCGTTGATGTGGACGCCGCAGTCGGTCTCTCTGGAGATGGAGCTGCCCACGGTGTTGGTGACTCCCACGGTCAGGGCCCCACGGTCCTTGCAGTAACGCAGTGCCAGCAGGGTGTCTGCGGTCTCGCCTGCCACAAAGTCCCTTGCTTTCGGCTGTGCATTTACAGGCACATGGCTGTGCCCACTCGAGCCCCTGCCCCCACTCACTCACTCTTACATAGAAGCTGGTTCCCGGACACAGCCAGTTTGCACCCAGAAGGGAAAATGCACGCTCAGCAACTTTGCTGGTGGGTTCTTAGATTCCAGATCTCACTCCTAATGTGTGGCGGGCACTTTCTTACCCGCACCGTCTCAGTGACTCACAGGGTGATGCCATGGGGGCTGCCATCCCCACCTGCCCTTTGAGGGTGAGGCACTCAGAAGAGGAAATCGAGGCCTCACTTACTCCAGGCCACGTGCTGTGGGGACAGGTCGGCACCAACCTGGGTGGGCTTGGCCCGGAGCCCTTTCTGTTGCTCTGAGCTGCCTTATTCACATTTAAAAAGCAAGAATGCCCCCAATCGGCATTTCTCAAATAAATCTTGGTTTGAAGGGAAACACTTCCTGCTGCCTCCCAGTGCAGACAAAAATTATTTTTATAACAAAACCATTTAAATAGGTTCACGCACAAGCAGGCACAGATTCCCTATGTCTGCAGCCCTAACGGAAGAGCTCAAACTGAACTGAATGCAACCCAGACCATAAAACCAAACCCGGCCGACGTCCACTCGACCGCTGCGCTTGGCGGGCCCTTCCTGGCTCTTCTGCGGCGCAGGCTGCCCCGCTGCGCGCCCGTCCTCCCCTCCTTCCTCTCTCCAGACTCACGTGGCGCACGCTGGGCGTCCTGCCACCCACTCCTCTGTGCCAGCAGGGTCCAGGGCCCGGAGGGGTGGAGGGAGCAGTGGAGCAGGATGGCTCTGTCTTCATCAGCCCTGCCCCCCATTTTGGGAACAGTAGTTTTTAACTGGCGCAAAGGCCTAAACACGATGAAACTTTAAACCCCTGCTGTGGAGACACTCAGGAGCGGCCACTACGTCATTTTCACATTAAATCCACCTCTGCTCTTCGGTGAGTGGGTCCCACCAATTCATGAAACGCTTTTAGGTTTGGGTGGGATCAGGAACCCAAGGGCACCATAGGTGACGGAGGTCACGCGGCGGCTCCCACGTGCAGGTGCTCACGCTGACCCTGGCAGTGTCTGCGTTAGTGTTTCCTGGCTTGTCGCAGAGAGGGGGGCAGGACTCACAGTGCAAGATGGAAGCCCTAATATCTTTTGGGATTTTCAGTGCTGCTTCCACTTTGTGGTTGCGTTTTTCCTTTTACCAAAAGAGGCACGCTCTGAAGTACTCCTGGGTGAAATAACACAATGCCTGGGGCTGACCTCCCAGCCGTCCAGTGGAGGGAAGGGGCTCATGTGGGTGTGGCCAACACAAGGTCTGTGGAGCGATCGTTGCTGAGGTTCAGTGGTTCCCCGTGGGGATCTCTACTTTTATAAAGGCTTGGACATTTTTCATAACTAAATGTTTTACAAACCCTCCTAGAGCTTACCGGCACTCAAGCGCATAGCCCTGAGTCACCGTTCCAATCCTCTGCCCAGTCTGACTGTCCCAAGTGTTTAAGTCCAGTGTTAGGATGGCACCTGGAGGGGTTTGCTGAGCTGGGGGTGCCCTGCGCCCTACCTGGAGCAGTGTCTTGCTACGCACCACCCCTGCCAGGCCCTGCCCAGTAACCACACAGCCCTTGAACCAGCAGAATTCTGAAGAACGTTCTCAGTTAAACCCAGCACACATTCATGGTGCCTTGGTGCGGTGGCCCTGTAAGCCGTGGACTTGAAACACCAGGAGGAGGAACAAGCCCTGGTTGTATGGTCCTCCCTATAAAATGGGATAAAATGGGGCAGAACTGGTGGTGCTGACGGTTAAATGCCCAGGTACGTGAGAGGGTGGCACACGGTCAGCACAGAGGAGCCCACCGGACAGAGGAGGCACACGGCGGGGAGCTGATGCAAACCTGCGTCCCCTACCTGATTGGCTTATGAAGAAGCAGACGTCATCCCTGAACACAGGCGTGTTCCTGTCCAGAAAATCGCTGGCAAGTTCAACCATCACGGGGAGCTCAGTCAGTTCCTCCAAAACTTGCCGTGTCTGCAGCCAAGAAGAACGGGGACTAAAGTCAGTCACGACACTCCAGGGACACTGGGACAGTTTGTGGCGTGGAACCCCGGTGTCTGGGTGCTCAGGGCAGCACTGCAGGAGAAAGGACTCTATGCCAGCTCTCACGCTGGGTCACAGCACCACGCTCTGAATGCTGAACTCGTGACAGCTGTAAGATTCGCTGGTCCTGGGACACACGACTCCCCTCCCCCACCCCTGGCACCAAGGGCCCATGCATCGCACTTACGGCCACAGCGGCATGGTAGCTGGTTCCACAGCCAATCACGATGAGCCGTCGGCACCGCCGAATTTCCTTCAAGTGGGCCTTCAGGCCGCCCAGGAGCACTGTGGAGCACACGCAGGGTGTCAGCACGAGCTCTGTCCCCCAGGGACTGCGCGATGGGGGGCAGCAAGGCCCAGCGGTTACCTGTGCTGGTCTCAAAGTTGACCCGACCTCTCATCGTGTTGAAGACGGACTCTGGCTGCTCAAAGATCTCCTTCTGCATGAACGCACTGAAGTTGCCTGCTCAAACCAACGCCAACAGGACAGGTCAGTGGCTGCCCAGTTAGGTTTCCACGGCTCACCTTCTAACAAGGACAGAAGTCGCTATGCAGGCAGTGTGGCCCATGCACAGACCAGGGCAGTACAGTCCCCAGGTGCTATCCCACCTGATGCTCATGATGACAAGTGAGAGGGAAGCAGGTCAGGTCTTGGTTCACACACCTGGTCTTCCCATCAAGGGAGGGAGGGGGAGAACAACAAATTGGGGGCTCGTCTCCCCGGGCGACATTCCTCTTCTCCAGGCCAGAAGAAGGTAAAAGGCTTCCCCCTTGAGCTGGCCCCACCCAGGGAAACCCCCGCTCAGCCCAAGACGCAGGCCATGCTCTCCCTGACGGAGTCCCTTCCAGCTCTGTGCTGCAGAAAGCCCGCCCAGCAGCACTTGCGTGTGCAGGGCTCTGATCTTAACAGTGCTGGATGAGGTCAAAGGGACCCTGCGGCCACAGCCTGTGACAGCCCCAGACGGATGCTGCAGCAGGAGACCTGGGGGCATGCAGACAGGGTGGGGACATCCTCTGGGACACACCCGTGATCATAGTGTCCATCTGCCACCCTCACAGAGGACTTGGACCAAAGGTGTCACAAAGCAAACAAGACAGATGAGGCGGGGCGGGGCCAATGCAGACTCGGGGGCAGGGAAGAGCTCTCGGAGCAGTTGCATTTCAGGGGACATGATCAAAAGGAGCCTGTCCTGTGAGAGGGACAGCAAAGGCAATGTCCCCCCAGTGGCAAGCCCAGGGCCTATCTGTGTAATGGGGTGGCCAGGTGAGCAGGGCATACTAGAGAGGGTAGAGTGAGGCGGGGCCAGAGTGGGGGGTTGTGCCTTTTATTTTCAGAATGGTAGGAAGCCATTGGAGGGCTTTTAGCAGCAGGGCAAAGGTTCTGGCTCATGTTCTTAAAAGTTTACCCAGGCTGCCCTGTGGAGAAGGGGGTGCAGGGAGAGAGGCTCTCCTTGAAAGGAGAAAGTGGGCCCTGTTCCCCTTTCCTGCAGGTCTCCCACCCAGAGAAGAAACGACATGGAGGAAAGGGTCCCAGGGTCAGTGAAGGGAGGTGGCTGATGGCCTGGTCACATCGAGCAGGGGACCTGGTGCCTGGATATACCGACGCTCCCTCCCAGGAGCCAGGACAGGCTCCCACATCCCGAGACCACCTGCAACCCCATCCAGGGCCCCAGAAGGCAGGAGGGCTGTGGCGCCTGCCCCCCAGGCTGCTGCCCTGGGCCCTTGGAAGACACCTGCCTTTCATGATCTGCTGCAACTCCATCTGCAAGGTCTGGATGGCTCGAGATGGGTCATCACTAGCCGAACGCTTGACCCGGTGAATGGAGAGTTTCCCATCAGCCACTGCGGCGATGTCATCGTCCTCAAGGAAGATGACCCGGTTGGTGTGTTCTATGATGGCACTGGGGCAAGGAAAACATGGCATCACAGGTGGGGATGGTGCTCAACAGCTGCAAGTCAGTGGTCACTCACTGCCTCCCCCGTGTGAGTCCACATCAGTGTGCTGGGTGGCCTTTTGGGAGGGATGGGACATCCCACCCTGATTTATTTCCTGGAGGAGGGCCACCAAGAACTGAAATCAGCCACCACCCCTGCTGAGCCGGGAGAAAACAGCTCCCACGGGGGGGTAAGACACGGGGGTGCAGCCAGTCATTCTGATCCCGCAGCCCCAGGGAAGGAGGGAAACGAGGCTCGGCTACCTTGCATCGGAAGCGAAGAAGAATTCCACGGCTTTATTGCCCACGGCGTGAAGGCAGGTCGAGCTGTCCAGTCTCTGTATCCTCGACTTACAGATGTTCTTCGCGTTCTCAATATTGCCTGGCGTGAAGGAGCAGTTGCAGTCCCGTTAGATTCTTTTGCTTGACTAACGAAGCACGGAGCCCATTTCCCCTCCGAATATGCGTGGGCGAAATTTGTAATTTTTAGCTTTGGCTGCGTCAGCCAAATCGTGTGAATGATCCCCAAAAAGCAAGAGCATTTAAAACGGCCACAAAGAGAATGCACCAAATGAACACTGGAACCTGGGCCCAGCTGCCTGCCCATACCAGAGCTGCAGGCCGTTCCCTTGAGTTGGGCAGGTGTTTTAAAATACCCACAACAAAAAGGCTTTTGGAAAAGTGGAGCCCAGCCTCATTTGCTGAGAAGCTTCTGGGCCTGGGGCCAGCGCGGGCCTGAGGAGGAGCCGCACCGGGTGGCCCGGCTACAGGCACTTACCTGGCCTGTACAGGATGGGGACCTGTTCTGTGGACAGCTTGTGTTTGCTCCGCACTCCGATCAGCAGAGGGCTGCCTCTCCTGCAGGGACAAGAGGGGATCCAGTCGGCCATTGCCCAACACCCAGGATGGGGCCGGGCATCCTCTGAGCGCCTGGCCAGCTCCCCGAGGTCCCACAGGAGGTACTCCCCAGGCTTGGAGCAGGGACCAACAGGTTAGTACGAGAACCCCAGCTTGTTCCTGTGGTGCCACCCACCTGCCCAGCAAGTCCCCAAGGGTGCTGGCATGCTGTGAGGCCTTGGTGGTGGCAGGTGGGCTTGGTCTCCATCTGCCTCTGCTCCCTACCCATCCCTAAAGAGGGAGCCTTCCAGGCCCAGGATCTGCACAAAGGCTCTTTGCCCCCGCCCTCCACCCCCCAGCTCAGGTGTTTTCCAGCTTCAGAGGGCACTGAGTTGCCAGGCCCTGCTGAACTTTGTGGGCTTTTAAAGCGTTTCCTAGGGCAGTTTTGTCTCTGCCTGAGGAACACCTTGGTGAAGTTTGGGATGTCCATCACAAAGGGGCAGTGCCTGGCAATTCCGGCAGCTAACCAGAAGGAGGGCCCCATCTTAGGCCCCCGGTGTCCTCCACCCTGGCTAAGCTGCCAGCAGCAGCCAGCCCTTCAGTAAAGTGCTTTATGGAATTCCTTTCTGGTCCCCTACTTGCACAGCTAATGTTTATAAGGTATTATTCCATGATTTAAATGGCATCCTGCCTCCAAAACCTAATTATTTGCTCCCTCTTATAAATTACAGCATGCAAATCAAACTCACAGTGGGTGTGCACCGTAGTAAGCAGCTCACTTCTGCAACTCACACTCTCCAGACCTGCCATTCTTAGCCAGAACCTGGACAGTGACATTCCCATAGCTATCAAAGGACACGGGCCCTTCCTCCCCTACATGTTAGCTGGTTGATAAGAGGAAAACACTGAGAATGTATTAATAAGACCATTTAAGAGCGCTGTCTCAGACACATTAATCAGAATACAATGGAGTAAAATTGCACTACTCCATAACACGATACATCAACTGGTTTCTTGCCAACTTACATCGATGACTTGCTCGTGAGTGACGTGTTAACTCAGCCTGAGTCCAGCCGATACATATCCATTTGGTCTCCTATCCTGACTCAGCACAGGACCTACATCTTTCTTCATGAGTGACAGGCATTGCCTGTTTGGACCCCACTCTGATTCCCCCAAATAGGGGGCAAAGACTGTGTCTGCAGAAGGAGCTGTGAGCACCTGGACTATTTGTCCATATAAAGCACGTCAGAGACACAGTGCTGGGCCCAGGGGGAGCCAGCTTAGACAGTTTCTATAGTAAGGACAGTGGGAAGCACCAGGTTATCTGCATCTCTTGGCAAATGTCTCCCCCAAATGCTTCTTTTATGGGTTGAGCTCTGTGGCTTCTCCAGACTTTATGACACATAGCGCTCCCAACTCATCCCCAAGTCTGTCCTGCAGGTTATGGAGCCATTAGTTATAGACACTTTAGAAAAATCAAGCTTAATGCTTTTTCACACTGTCTTGTCATTCATTTAAAAGAGTAATGTCATGATAAAAGCAGATTTTAAAAGGGGGTTTTAAATTTGAGAAGGACCAACTGGTGTTATATAATTCTATGATTTGAAGGGAACAAAATTCTAAACGATGAATTAACTCCTGTCTTAGAAAAAATAAAATCATGATGCATTTCCTGCCTAGACAGTTGGACAGTCTGCAAGGCACACAGCTTCGCCCTCCCTGGCCCAGCCTCCCCGGGCCATAGGTCCCCTTGCAATGGCACCCCAGTGCCCTCAGAATGAAGCCTGCAGAGTTGGGCCTCTGCCCAGGTTCCCGCTGCTCACCAGCCCTTGAGTGTCCCATGACCTTGTTCACTGCTGCCCCCATGCCTGGCACTCGGCAGGTGTCAATAAGCACACACTGAGACTGGAAGAGCCAAGTCCCACCAGTACCCCTCCCTCCCATCCTGGCCTGACTGCAGACCCCAGCAGCACCGTGCTTGCTCTGGGCCCCTTGCCTTTCCTCACGCTGGTCCTCTGCCAATCTCTTCCAGACTCACACCTGCTCCCCCAGAGCAACACCATCTCTGCCCTGCTCTGTCCTTCTGCACAAATGTCCAGTCCTTAAGGGCAGGACAGGTCTGGCGTCACCAGGTTTCCAGGGCCCAGCACACAGTAAGTGCTCCACAAATATTAGTTGGATGGATAGATAAATGGACAAATGAATGATAGATGGGTGGATGGATGGACAGATGGAAGGATTAACAGATGGACAGATGGACAGGCGGATGGATGGATGGACAGATGAATGGGTGGATGGATGGATAAATGGATGGATGCATGGATGGATGCATGGATGGACAGATGGACAACCAACCCATCTGAATATAAAACAATAGGATATTGGCCCTGGCTGGTGTGGCTCAGTGGACTGAGCGCCAGACTGCAAAGCAAAGGGTCGCTGGTTCGATTTCCAGTCAGGGCACATGCCTAGGTTGCGGGTCAGGTCCCCAGTAGGGGATGCATGAGAGGCAATCACACATTGATGTTTCTCTCTCTCTTTTCCTCCCTCCTTTCCCCCTCTCTAAAAATAAATAAAATCTTAAAAAAAAACCAATAGGATGTAACTCACACACCTGCTTGTGTAAATCTACAGTGTTGGGGACCCTGGGGGGTGCCAATAAAGGGGCATGTAGGCTGATTCCTGGGATCCCCCTTCCACACAGGTGATGAAGCTGGAGCTCTGGGCCTGTGGGGTCTCTTCCTTCTGGATTCAAACCAATGTTCATATTTTTTTTTAAATTGAATCTTTATTGTATTGTTTCCATTACCATTTAGTCCCCTTATATCTCCCTCCTCTCAGCAGTCACCACGCTGTTGTCTGTGTCCATGAGTCTTTTCCTTTTTGCTCAGTCCCTCCACCTCCTAACCTTCCCCCCACAACTAGCTGTCATCTGCTCTCTATCTGTGAGTCTGTCCCCATTTTCCTTGTTAGTTCAGTTTGTTCATTAGATTCCACATATGAGTTAAATCATATGGTGTTTGTCTTTCTCTGACTGGCTTATTTCACTCAGCATAATGCTCTCCAGGTCCATCCTCACTGTCGCAAAGGGTGAACTTTTCTTCTTTTTTACGACTGAGTAGTACTGCATTGTGTAGATGTCCCATAGTTGTTCTATCCACTCATCTACTGATGGACACTTGAGCTGCTTCCATATCTTGGCTATTGTAAATAATGCTGCAGTGAACACAGGGGTGCTTATGTTTTGAATTTGTGTTTTAGGTTTCTTTGGATATATTCCCAGAAGTGTGATTGCTGGGTCAAAAGTCAGATCCATTTTTAATTTTTTGACGTATCTCCATACTGATTTCCACAGTGGCTGCACCAGTCTGTATTCCCACCAACAGTGCAAAAAGGGTTCCCCTTTCTCCACGTCCTCACCAGCACTTGTTTGTTGATTTATTGATGATGGCTGTTCTGAGAGGTGTGAGATGGTATCTCACTGCGGTTTTAATTTGCATCTCTCTGATGATTAATGACGTTGAGAATCTTTTCATATGTCTAGTGGCCATCTGTATGTCCTCTTTGGAGAAGTGTTTATTCAGGTCCTTTGCCCATTTTTTAATTGGATTGTTTGCTTTTTTAGTGTTGAGTTTTGTAAGTACTTTATAAATTTTGGATATGAACCCCTTATCAGATGTATTGGTGAATATGTGCTCCCGATTCTGTGGGTCGTCTTTTTCTTTTGTTGATGATTTCCTTCACTGTGCAAAAACTTTTTAGTTTGATGTGGTCCCATTTGTTTATTCTTTCTTTTGTTTCCCTCGCCTGGGGAGATACATCTGATAAAACATTTCTATGAGCAATGTCCGAGATTTTGCTGCCTATGTTTTCTAACAGTTAAGCCTTTGATCCATTTTGAATTTATTCTTGTGTGTGGCATGAGAAGGTGGTCTAGTTTCACTTTTCTGCATGTATCTGTCCAGTTTTCCCAACACCATTTATTGAATAAACTATCTTTAGCCCATTGTATGTGCTTGCTTCCTCTGTCAAATATTAACTGACTATAAAGGTGTGGGTTTATTTCTGGGCTCTCTATTCTGTTCCATTGATCTATGTGTCCGTTTCTATGCCAGTACCAGGCTGTTTTGATTACTGTGGCCCTTACAGTATAGTTTGATATCAGATAACATGATTCTTCCAACTTTGTTCTTCTTTCTCAGGATCGCTGTTGCTATGCGGGGCCTTTTGTGGTTTCATATAAATTTTTGAAATATTTGTTCTAATAATTTCACATGTTTTTTCTAAAGAGAGTCTTTGAAATTACATAGGTTTTAAGCCCCATGGAAGCTAGCTCTGCCTTTACTATATAATTTTACTTAAAATTTGAATGTGTTGTCAATTTCTAAAAATACGGAGGTTTCAAATAAAAATCCAACTCTGGTTTTTCTTTAAACACATCAGAAGCTCTCACCAGAGAGGTGATGGGTGCAGTCTCTGTGGCTAAGCCCCCGTTGTCCTTTAGGCGGAGCAAGTGCCTTCCAGTTTCCAGAGGCCCTGTGGCCCCTGTGCCTCAGGCTACGTTATTACATCTTAGTTGTTTGCTACTGGAAATATCAATGTGTTTGCCTTACCTTGTGGCAACGGCTTCTCCCGGGTAATGGATGCTCTTGAAAACCAACGCAAATGCTCCTTCCTGAAAACACAGGAAGATAAGTGAGAACACCTCGCTCCAGCTGAGTCGGGCCACTGCAGCCCAGCCTGCACCCGACCGGACTCCCTGAGCCCCACACCACTGCGGGCAGTCCTAGGGTACTGCCAGGCACCGAATGCAAGATGGCAGGGTGACTTCAGGAGGATGGCAGGAAAGATGGTGCCACGCTGAATTACAAAGACCAGGGCTTGTGGATTTCCTTGTGAGCAGTGGCAACCGCATCCGGCGAGGCCCATGAGGAGCGTGTGCCAGCTCCGGATGCATGAAAACCAGGGGCCAGGTGAGCACTGGGGCCAGGGCTCCTGCCCCCCAGGACAGTACCTACTCAAGGAGCACCTGGGAAGATGAAAGGGGCTAATGCTCCATGACCTGTGCTTAGTTCAATGCACACCAGAGCCTGGATTCAAATCCTGTCTATGGCTTCTGTGAACCAAGGCATTAGAACAATGCCTGCCATGCACAGAACCCAATAGAAGCACGAGTTGGTATTATCACAATTGTTATTTCTATGGTGATGACTGTCAGCTGTCCTCTGTGCCTCAGGTTGTTGGTTTGTACAAGGCAGAACTAGAATGCAGGTCTCCTAGCTCAGGACTCCACATGCTCTTTCCTTATGAAATCGTCGGTGGACAATTCTCCCCACATCCTGACCGTACCGCACTGGCCTGCCATGATCCCAGGAGATGCTGGTTAGGAGTGATCTGCTGTGAATCTGGATTTCCACATGAAACCCCCAGTGCTCCCAGGGTTTGGTACCGGGGGCAACTCTAGGCCCTGAGCAGCCAGTGTACTAGGGCCTGTTTGTCACAAAGCCAGAGGGACCCCACATCTGCGTCCCCAGGCCTCTGAGGGCCCGTCACACTGCCCAGGACTCAGGGGCGCCAGGCAGACCCTGAGCAGCCTGACACTCACCCTGCAGGCCTTGTCTACTGCATTTCCCTTTTCTTCTCACAGCGCACATAATCTACTAAATTCTGTGACACACCAAAAATTGTTTTTTACCCATCTGACAAAAAAATAGGTGTAATTTTGATTCATTCACACCAGACGGCTACTGTTCTGTTGGCTGTTACCATTTTCCACTTGACAATCTAAGGGAAAAGAGGGCAGTGCCCCTGACTAAACAGTCAGGTACTGCATGTGTTAAAAATCCCGCAGTGCATCACTTGAAAATTGCGGGTCTACAACAGAGCGGGACTGAATAGAATACGCTTCTGGTTCTCTTCCCGAAAGAGCTGTGTTGCTTCAGGTACGAGAAGTTGCCGAAGTTGAAAAGTGCCATCCTTGGGGAGGTATTTCTGAAATTTAAAATTTCGAAGGAAAAGAGGAAGTACTGTCTGCAAAGCCAAGTTGTCTTCCTGCACGTTACACAGAACATTCATTATACTTGACGCATGGGCCAGACTCTCATAAACATGCCCACTAAATTGTAACCCCCCAAATGGGAGTCACAGAGCAAAGGGCTCCACAGTAGACTTACTTTTAAAGAAAGGCTCTCAAAACACCGAAGGGCGATATGTTTTAAAGCACAGTGGTGGGGACGCAGCAGCCTCTGACCACGAGTGTGGCGGTTTCTCAGACTAAACACTGTCCCCAGGCTGTCCCCACCGGGGAGGAGCTGCTGCGCAGCACTGATGCCCAAGAGGTGGGTTCTGGGAGGTCTGGAGACCTCCCCTCCTTCCCTACTACCCACAGAGGGGACTGGGTCTGCTCCCCCTCCTCCTCCAAGTCGGGGCCTCTTTTGGATAATTCCCTCAGTGTAGGTGTCTCAGCCGGACCCCTTTGTTCTGTGGGTCCAACCCTCTGGGATGTCGTGAATCTCTCTCCTGGATCACTCCGCACACAAAACTGATCTGATGTCTATCCCAAAAGCACAACACTCCTTCTGAACTGCAAGCCTCCCCTGTCACTGGGCCATTTCTTTGCGCCTTCCTCTCCAGTCAGACTTCTGGACAACCCACACCCATGCCCTTCACGTCCTCTTGCTTCCTGCCGCGCATGCACTCAGGAAGGGTGCTGGGCCATTGCTCCCTGGGACAAACATCTGCTTTACGGAAACAGCACGAAATGTACCTGGGGCACGGAACTAATGGTGCAAACAGCCCAACTGAGAAGAAAACACCAGAACAACCACCGGGGACCACCACCAAGGTCTTGCGGGCAACCCGCAGTTTCAGGGGCATTAAAATGAGGTAAGGTACTTTCATTTGCTGTTTGCCGCCCAGACCTCAGAGCTTCTCCAAACATCACCAGGATGTAACATCTTACTAAGGCCAGGCGCTGTAGACCAGCCAACCTGAGTCCTCGGGCACTTTGCACAAATCTGCGTGCTGAACGCTCGTGCAAAATGGAGGGCTGCCTCAGACGGGTGGGACTCGTAACTCACCAGCTGCTGAATGACTCTCTCGACCAGTGTTGAAAATGTGATGTCCTCGATCTCTCTGTTGTCAAACACGTATTTGATCAGCTTGGCGATGGTCTCCGTGTCTGTTTCTGACTCAAACTCATAGCCTTTGCTTTCCTGGAATATTTGGTTGAACACAGGGTCAGATGATGGCCATTGCGAAACGCTGGCCTGGCCAGCCTCCTCTCCTCCCTTCTGACTTGCCCTCAGAGTGACTTAAGGAGCAAACAAGAAAAATGTGAAAAAGATGAGGAATGTTTGCCGGAATCACACAGCTGAGTCACCCAGAAGCTCCGAGATGGCCCCGCCTCTGCGGCCTGTCCCTGCCGTGCCTCTGGACGTTGCAATAGCACAGCAGTCAGAGTGATCGAATGAGTTGCGTCAGGCCCACCCATGTCCCAGCCGGCACCACAGCCTTTTCATCCCTGAGGCGCTCGCCATCTGCCTTCCCGCCCCGCACTCCGTGCACTGTGAGTCAGCGATTCAGTGCAGACACTTTAACGGGAGGAAGTGCGCGTTCTCCGGACTCTGCGGCACTGTGGTGGCCCTGATGGGCATGAGCACCCTGCTACCTCTGCCAGCAAGATCTGAGGTGGCGGCTGAGCTGGGGCTGAGGTGCGTGTCCCATGTGGTGACGTGGCCAAGAGTGGCTCTTACTCAGCTCTGCCTTTGCTTCTGGAGGGAAATCAGCTGGCTGCAAGTTTCTGGGGAGACTAATACCACGTGACTTAGCCGTTACCCAGGAGAAGCATCTTACCAGAAATTTCCTCAGGTCTTTGTAATTTGTGATGATTCCATTGTGGATGACCACGAATTCTGGAAGAAAAGTTTAGTCAAGAGAGAAAGGCTGTGAAGAAGTGAAGTTCAGGTCAGATGTGAAGGGAAATAATTCGGGAGCTTGAAACTCTGTAAACGCTGCTCCTGTAGGGATGTCTGTCGAGCAAATGTCACTTACAGTTTGCTGACATCTGCTATGACTACAATTTCAACCTGAGGAAACACACACTCCTCTTTCAGCAAAAATCATCCACCAGGCTGACCACAGACAGAACTCCACTTGTGGTCTATGCTGTCACCACAGAAGCTTTGCTATTTATGTTGATGGGGATGATTAACCCTTCACTACCCAGAAACGATTCCAGGAATTCCCACTGGCTCAAAGAAGTCACACACAAGCGGTCCACGCATGTGCTTCAGTTTGACCATACTGAATTGTAAAAAGATCTGAGCTGAGCCCTGGCTGGTGTGGCTCAGTTGGTTGGAGCATCGTTCCGTAAACTGAAAGGTCACAGGTTTGACTCCCAGTCAGGGCACATGCCTGGGTTGCAGGTTCAGTACCGTCAGAGTGTGTGCAAGAGGCAACCGATTGATACGTCTCTCTCTTTCCTCCTCCCCTCCCCTCTCTTTAAAATCAATACCCATGTCCTCGGGTGAGGATAAAAAAATTTTTTTTTAAAGATTTGATGTGAACAATTTCAAGTTTTCACTAAAAAATCCTGGTTTTCTTAGAGGAAAATCCCCAGCAGTTCTAGCATCCCTGGGCGTCCCACACACCTACGGGGCCTCGAGCACATCTCTCCGCAGTGCCTGCGCCTCCCTTTCCAGCAGCAAACTGCTCCCTTGGGCTGCTCCCCGTAAGGGTTGTGGGGGGTAGGGTAGGGGGAGGGCTAGGGCCATCCCCTCAGTTGCCACTACACACCTCAATACATAGTTGAGGCCAGCCTGAAAGTTTTTCTGAGCAAGTAACCCTCTTTCCCCTTCAGCCTAGATAACAGGAAGACTCCTTATTATCCCTGAGATTCAATAATTCCACCAGGATGTGGCCAGATGTTGGGTGTTCACCGTAAATATTGACTATCATCATTCAGTGAAACTTTGAATCTCCAACTCGAGTTTTTCTTCAGTATAGGACAAGTTTTCCCTGTCACATCTTTTAAAACCTTTTCCTTTATTCCTTTGCTCTATGTTTTTTTTTACAGCATATTGCTTATTTTTTGTGTGGTCGCACAAACAAGTAAGAGGGTGCAAATAAAAAAAGCCATTTTCAGCAGGTGCGCTAGCCCAGCTCACCTGTGTTACAGCTTTCATGTATTTACTGCCCCACTGGTTCTGGTCCCTCTTGGAGACAATAGCTGGGCCTCCTCTGCATTAACTGCCTCCAGAGCCACCCCCTCCTCGAGTTGCTTTCATGTCT
Organism: Macrotus californicus; assembly: GCA_007922815.1. Taxonomy (NCBI): domain Eukaryota; kingdom Metazoa; phylum Chordata; class Mammalia; order Chiroptera; family Phyllostomidae; genus Macrotus; species Macrotus californicus. Next base: position 38,306 of record VMDR010003169.1, read on the forward strand.
ACTGTGACATTGGTTCTTACACTATTTTCTTAACTTTCACCTCAGTCTACTGCCTTCTCAGCATTTCCTAGAACCTACGTATTCTCTGTGAAAACTCCTTTGTGTGTTTTCCTTGTGTAATGCCGTTGCTGGGTGTGTTAGCCTTCCTTAAAGGCATGCTCTTCGGCCATCACTGATGAATTGCTGAAGAAACTTTACAAATCTTTTCTTACTTCCCATGTTGTTTTGTTTTTGACAACTCATCCTGAGTCAGGGCAGGCATTTCCAAGTTTGGGTGTGGGGGATCTCCTGGGAGCCTCCCTGCTCGGTGACGCAGAACCACCGTCTGCACTGATGTGGGGCTTGCCTCATCACCTGGGTGGGCTGGGGGCGTGCACCATCTCGGGGCACGTGGGCCTGGTATGGCATCTCCTCTGCCGACACGCTGCTCCAGGGCCCAGCCCGTGTCTGGCTCAGGGTTTAGCTGGATGTATGTTCTGGTTTCTCAGCACCCTGGGGTCTGCTGTCTCCCTCCTGGGTGTAGGATGCCTGCCCCAGTGGTGGGATACCCTATGGTCCTATGGTCAAGATGCAGGGAAAAGTCCCAGCAAAAGCCTCACTGCCTGAGGCTTCTCTGACAATGCCTCTCTGACCACACGGACGTAGATGCAGCCTGGCCCTTGCGTTCCTTCCAGCTGCTCTGTTGAGGGGGGTGTGTGGGGTGTCCTGTTTTGCAGAGGAGGCCTTGCTTTCCAAACTGGGCAGGGAGGTGGGGCTCGCTCCGGTGGCCCCACTTCTGGGAGGATTAACTGCAGTGAGTCTTGTGGAATGCTCAGCTAAATGCCTGTAATAAGCACCCAGAGCACATCTGATGCATCTGTCCCTGCTGATGTGGGGCTTGGCAAGAAGCTGCACTGTGCCGGGGGTCTCAGTGGACTCCCAGCTGACTCCAGAGATCACTCTCCCTGCTGGAAACCCTCCCCCATCATGCCCCGCCATGCGTCTTTGGGGCTCCTGACCTGACCAGGCCCAGCCCAGAATGGGGACCCTCATGAGGGCCCAGATGATGTCTCATGCCCTTGCCTGGAGCCCTGGGAGGAGTCAAGGGCTAAGCCCTCTCTGCAGCTCACATGCCTGTTGTGTCCTGTTGCAAGAGGACCGACCACCCTGGGGCTGACCACAGAGCCCCCAAGAGCTGCCACAGGGAGCCCCCGAGCTACCAGTCTACCCCATGAAAGAGGTGGGGTGTGATTAAGAGAACCAGGGCATGGAGAACTGTCGTGGGGGTCCAGGCAGGCGATGAGGACCCATGAGCCGGGGCTGGCACACAGGAGCAGTTGGGACAAGTGAGGAGCCCACAGCCCACAAAGGGGCTGCCGTGAGCAGTGGCTGTGTCCTGCTCTGTGACAGGCCCGCTGTCTGTTGGTGGACGTGCGAGGGTCCATGAGCCCAGTTACCATGGCTTCCAGTGTGTGCAGGGGCCCAGAAGTCTGGACTCTCACACACAACCGTTCTCATTTTTCACAGGAAGGAGAGCGAGCCGAGTCGAGGGCTCTGCTGCTGGGAGGAGCTCTGGGGCCACTCGCGGCCTCTGCTTCTCCAAACCTCAGGCCCTCGGCAGCTGAGACCTTGGTGCAGGGCCAGTTGGGAGCAGGCACCTCAGACCCAGTTAAGCAAGGAGACACCGCCTTCTCCTCACGTGCCCAGACACTTCAGTCCCTAGTTTTGGAACAGCGTCTAGTCTGTCACCCCTCGTGCTGCCAAGTCCCCTCAGGCTGGGTTCCCGAGAGCCTGCAGAACTCTTAGAAAGTGCCTTGTTTTTCTGGGGACAACTGGGGAGCCAGCGCTGCCCCTGGGCCAGGCTGACGTTGCCTCCTGTCTGGGGCTGGTGCCACCAGTTTGTGTCCTGAGGATGACAGGGCACCTGAGAAGCCCCTTGGTGGTGGGCACGGACCAGCTTGGCACAGGCCAGGATGGGGAGTGAGGCCTCAATACATACCGTTGCCTTTGTCTGATCGTTGCGGGTGGCTGTTGACGGCACTGGGAACCCCATGGGTGGCCCAGCGTGTGTGCGCAATGCCAAAGTGGGTCTCAAACTCCACTTCCAAGTCCATGCTGTCTTGCTCTAGATGAAAGATAAATCTGTCTGCCACACTTTCAAAATAAGCATTGACACAGCAGGAACATGCCAAGGTGGTGTCGCTTCATGGAGACACATCAGGACATCCCACCAGCGGGCCCCTGGGCCCCCACCCTCCTGGGGTTTCTGCCAGCCCCTGCTGTTGTTTACTTCGTGCTCATCGGTAACCCAGCTCATCCAACTGAGTGAATAAACGTACTTTAGAATGAAACATATATATCACTACAAGTGGAAAAGCAGTATCACTTTCCAGAAAAATTAAAATAAATCCTTAAGTGACAAACATTTCTTCACATACCACTACCTGAACTGAACGACCCCGCACCCCGGAAAACACAGCTCTGCACGGCGGGCTCAGCCACGCTTCTATCTGCCTGCGCTCAGACAAGCCAGTATTTTCGGTTTCAAACGCCGCTGGAATAAAGGGTTTCCAAGCGACCCACGCACCGCCCCGACCCGTCGTGTGTCCCACTTACTGTAAAGCTCTTCATCGAGAGCCTTGACTTTCCCTCTTTTCTTGACCAGCTGGATGTGCCTTTCTTTGACTTCACTGTTATTTCCGTCAATTGCCACACCTGCAGGTGAACAGGAGTTTCTGCATTAGAGGTTGAGGTGTGTCTCCTGATCGACGTGTAAAGAGAAGGCTGTGACTGGGGCAGCACTTAACGCCAGCAGGGACTGTGTGCCTGGACCCTGGGCGGCCTCCAGGGAGCCCACCACACCTGCCACAGAGGGCGGGGTGCACTGAGGGGCGTGCCCCCTGTTGCCTTGGCCGGTCCTCTGCCGTCGGTGTCGCACTACCCTCCACCGGCCGGCCTCCTGGTAAGCACCGACACGGATGTGGAATGACGGCCCTCCCTTGCTCCTAAGGCAGCGTCATTGAAAATGGGAAACAGACCAAGTGACCACCAGCCAGGCCACGGGGGACAAACTCCGAGAGAGCCGCCCGGTGCGGGGCGTGCAGCCGCTCAGGGAGATCGTTAGGAGGAGTGTAGGGTGACGGGAAGTGCGAAATGGGTGAGAAAAAGACATACAAGTACGAAATGCCACAATCATGGTGCAGTGAGATAAAAAGTGTCCACACATGACACCTCCCCATCCACCCTCACCCCTAGATGTCCCCCACCGCAGCAGGGGAAGGGACACAAAGACGCCAACGGGGCACGGGGATGCCGACTTCTCTCGCCGTTTCCTCCTTTGGCTTTCCTCCAGTTTCCAGCCGTGATGAAAGCATGTGGTCACGCGGAACCCGCAGGGCCTACCTGCTGAGTCGTAGCCTCTGTACTCCAGCCGCTGCAGGCCTTTGATGAGGGTTTCAAAAATCTCCTTCCTGGTCCGGGGGACTCTGTAGTTCATGTAGGCAAAGATTCCTGTCAAAAGAGGGGACAGCGCACGTTTATCGATCGCTGGGGTCCTGTTTGGAGCAGGGTCTGGGCGTGCAGATTCGGGCAGCCCTGCAGGAGGGTGCCCAGGCTGCGCACAGAGGAAGCACCACGCTGCCCTCTGCTTCCAGAAGGGCACCATAGGCACCCACCCCGCCCCTGTGACAAAAGACTCACCGGGCAGCTCATGCAGCCGGTGACAAAGCCCCGCCCACCCCTTGGCCTCGCCATTCCACCGAGGAGCTATCCGTGGACGTACTTGCAAGAGGTGAGCTCTCTCTGCAGCAACGTTTGTCACAGCAAAGACCAGCAAAACCGCCCGTCCGCCCACCGGCATCTGGGAGTCCCCCCTACGTGGACTCCTTCACTGGCACGGAATACACCTGAGAAGAGCTGTAGGGAGGCCACAGCAGCCTCCTGCAGCAAGCGGGGACGGGAGCTGTGGCCTTTGCCCCACTTCCCGCGCAGCCCTGCTGCTTCGATCCAGAAGCACCACTTTACAACAGCAAGAGGAAAACCACCTCTTGGCCCTAGAGGATCCGTATCTTTAAGGGAGGCCCACAGCCGGGAAGATTTTGTTTGGCTTTGTTTTCTTTATTCATATTGCAAAATCATATTTTCCTAAATAGGAAATAACAGTCATCATGCTGGTTCTTTCCAAACTCCTCCGCTCGGTCCCCTGCCTGAGACTGCAGACTTTTGGTCTGTCTCTGTCTTGCCCTGCGAGTGTGCCGCCCGGTCACCCCTCCGTCCTCATTCTCCCTGACCCTCCTCAAAGCTCAGCTCCAGCCCCACCTCCCAGGGCAGGCTTGTCCAGGCCCAGGCTCTTACACCCACAGGGTCACCCCAGTGCTCTTACATCCAGGGACATCTGTGCCCCCTGACAGGGACACAGGCTGGCACTCCTCTCTATATTTATCGCTGCATCTCGGCACATGGCCCTTGTTCAAAGGCCCTGGATCTAGTAACCAGTGAAGCCACAGCACAGATCATGGAAAAGTTACTGGGCTTCTGGCATATTCGTAGTAACGCATCTCACTGAGAACTCACCCTGTGTCAGGCGCTGGGCCAACGTTCCCACACAGGTGTGAGTCAAAGCTCACGGCAGCCTTAGATGTCAGACGTGCTATCACTCAGAAGCCCGGGAAGCTGTGACTGGGCCTGAGTCAGAAGCAGAACCAAGGGGCCCTGACTTAAACATTCCCAGCACTGGGCGGCACTGCCTAGGGGATGTGTAGGGTCAAAAGGTTTAGTTTCCCAATTTTAATTTTGGGGAAGAAGATACCTACCAAAAAGGGCATCTGGTGGGTCTCCTGCAAGCTGCGCTTCAGAGAGAAGCTTGCACTGAACTGCCTGCCTGGCCTGCGTTCCTGCCATTTGAGCCAGCCCTTACGAAGGAGTACCTGGAATTTATTTCAACCATAGGACTGAGGCTTTCCCTGTCCAATCAGGGCTGCACAGCTATATCCCAATTAGCATCTCCAACAACCAATCAGAGTAGCACCATTCTGACCAGTCAGGAGAGTGCTTTTTGGACCAATCAAACTGCAAGGATTTAGAGTCCTCATTTGCATGAGGACAAACCAATCAGAGGCAGCGGGTGGAGACTTCTGTCTATACAAGTTGGCTCTCTTCTGGCTTCAAGAGCATGCTTTCCTTTTCCACTGAAGGCTTCCTGGCTGGGGCTGAAACACCAAAACATCCCACTGGACCAGAACGGAGCAGACTGGTGCACACTGGTGCAGAGCAGAACACACAGACCAAAGCCCAGCAGAGCTGTCTAGTCAGAGAGGAGCCTGGCCCCAGGGCTCCCTCACAGCCATGATGCTCTCAAGGCTGTGCTATACCACAGTCAAATTGTTTGCACTGAATATAGTTTCCTTCTTCTCTGCACTCCACATTGGGATTCTTGTTAGCACTGAATTGATGCCAACAACTATTAACAATTTTTTATTTCACCTTTTAAATTTTTCCAATACCTTTCTGGGATAACGAAACAGTCCGACCAAGATTAAAAACCTGCCAGATATCTGCACCCCAGTGTTCATTGCAGCATTATTCACAATAGTCAAGACATTGTAAGTATCTACTGACAAATGAATCGATAAAGAAAATGTGGTACACATATACAGCGGAATATCATTCAGCCATAAAAAGAAGGAATTCTTGCCATTTTTAACAACATGGATGGACCTGGAGAACATTATGCGAAGTGAAATAAATCACTCAGAGAAAGACATCCTATGATTTCACTTATGGGTGGAATCTAAGAAAAATAACCGAACTCACAGATACAGAGATCAGATTGTTGATTGCCGAGGCGGGTGTGGCCGGTGGAGAGATTAGGTAGAGGTGGTCAGAAAGCATGAACTTCCAGTTACAGGGTAAGCGCGTTCTGGGGGTGTGACGTGCAGTTACTATAGGTAACTCCAGTTAGCACTTCACTGTACATTTCCAAGTTGCTAAAGGAGTAGCTCTTAAAAGGTCTCACAATAAGAAAAAAATCTTAACTCTGTGAGGTGATGAATGTTTCAGTAATCTTATTGTGGTAATCATCTTATCAAATCATCAAATTATTATGCTCTACGCCTTAGACTTGTACAGTGTTATGCCACTTTTCTCTCAGTGAAAGTGGAAAAGCTTTTTCCAGAGATGAACCTCAGGAAGGAGAGCCTGCCTGAGGGCATCTGAGGACTGGGTACGACTATGCACAAAACTACCGGTAACATCTCCAGTCGATTTAAGTCAATATGGTATGTCTGAATGAATGATTAAATTTTAATTAAATGAATGTTATATTCCTAAGCAATAAGTAGGGTCAAATCACATGAACATTGAACTTGCTAAAATTCATCTAGACACACTCAAGTCAAAAATAGGTTGTAAAATTAAATAGTACTAAAATAGTTTGCATTCTTTTGAACTGTACGTTACTGTACACAGGACATATTTTCACACACCTCTCAAGGCACAGAGTCTATATTTAAAAGCATGCAAACTGCTTTCTGAGCAGTCACAGGCGGTTTCTGTTGGGAACGGCGAGGGTGGCTCTGACAGACCGCTGTTCCTGGCCTCCTGGCTGCCCGAGCGCAGGCCGAGGTGCTGAATGGAAGGCTGTGTGTGCAGTGCGGGCGCTTTCCCAGCACACCCTCTGCCCTACACTTCAACCTGAACACGGCTGCGGACGGGATGTGCTGTCACCTCACTTACAGAAAAAGATAGTTACCTTTTAATGGAAACATGTTTAGAAATGTTACAGATTTATTGGGCTATAAAGGGCACACACCACAGTGGTTTCCCGCTTGAAGTACAAAATGCTATGATTTCAGCCAATTCACAGAGTTGTGCGACTATTAACTACAATCTATGTTGAGGTGAGACTTTTAGTAACACTGACTTGTTTCTCTGAAAGTTCACGAAGTTTTAGTCCCCCTGGGGGGACATGATCAAATTCCAGTCACTTGGAAGGACCACCTAGCTCTGGGAGATAGAGAAGGAGGGAGCAACTCAGGTTAATTTTGAAGTCTTTCAGGCGGCGAGTCTTTGCTGGCCTCCTGGAAGTTGTTCTGGAATCACACCTGCACCTCGCGAGAGAGAAGCAGACAGGCACCGCAGATGGCACGAAGGCCTGCACGCCAAGTCTGGGAAGACTTTAAATCTGAGATGCTTTTACAAGAGAGCTCTGTGGTGCTGCTCTCGGACCCCCCCTCCCCCACCCCCCACCACAATTCCCTCCTGGGCCAAACTTCACTCTGAACTCACGTCAGGCACGTATGTTCTTCAGGGGGCTCTGGCTCTCAGATCTGGAGCAAGCAGCCTCCTTGGTGGATGTGGGGGCTGCTACCACAGCCCTTGTAGGCTGGGACGGTTAAAGGTTCCTTGTCCTTGTCCTGTCCCAAGGATCCCCAGCTGCGTCCACACCCAGCCCGGAGGCTCAGCAGCCACGAGGGCACTTACTGTGAGGCACTCGGGAGGTTACTGTGGTGAGGGGCTGCCAGGGGCTGCTTTGCAAGGCCTTGGCACAAGGAGGCATAAATCTAATCTTCAACAGGGCCGGCCTTGCAGGCTGACATCTGTTCGGTAAGTCCTTTCCCTCCCTAGGCGCGGCCCCCTCCCCTCGCAGCTCGCCCTCTCCGCTGCTCCTGCACTCTGCTGAGGTGAAGGGAAGAAGTGAGTGAACCTTTCTACTGTGCTCTTGCTGTCTTTAGAAACAATGAAATAAAAGGAAGCTGCCTTCCCGGGTCTTTCTTGGTATGACTCGCATCAGAATTCCCCGCTGGAATCACTTTCGTCGACAATAAGGGAAAGCTACAAGAAGAATTCATTTTTTACCTCTGAGATCAGTAAAGATCAGCTTGACAGTAAGTGAGAGTTTAAATTTGTGCGCCCCCTTGGGAAGGCAATTTGGCTCTCTCTCAGAATTAAAAGGTGCACATCTGTTGCCCAGAGCGGCTGCACTTCCAGGACCATCTCCAGCAGATACCTCTGCAGAGACACCAGCGTGCTCCCGGGAAGGGAGCTGCTTGTTTGTGGTAGCTGAGGCCTGGGGACAGCCTGATCCCTGGCAGGGATCTGGTAAGTGACGGTGCAGCCACACGCAGGGCCACTGTGGAGCCAGGGGCAGGCAGCCCTCACAGGAACGAGGTGAAGCCGTCCACTCTCTCAAACAACAAGCCACCTCTCCAGGATGTGTCAAAAGAAAATGTCGACTATACAACATGTGTGAATTATGCAGGGCTGGGGTGGGGGGAGACATGATATTTCTGGGAGGACACCCAAAACACAGGGCCGGCGTGTGCCTCCGAGGAGGGCACTGGTGGTAGGGCAGCAGCTTCTCCCCAGTGCGCGTGAGCTCTGTGTGCGGCCGGGCTGCCTCGGCTCGTGCCTGTGCGCAGCGGTGCAGCATATGCCGCTCTGCGCCTCCGAGCGGCGGGCACACAGTGGTCATCCAGCCCAATCTGACCGCACTGGGTCCCCGGGGCTCCCTAGCCCCACGCACCTGGAGGACAGCCACCCGAAAGGAGAAGACAGTCTGAGCACACCTTCCAGTGCATGAGAGGATGAGTTCCGGGCCACCCGCCTGCTGGCCTCGTCCCTCAGGCTCCCCGGGATGACAGCTGAGAGTACAGGGGGCAGTGACTGACGCCTGAAGCCTGTGCTAATTACAAGTCACTGCGCCCCATGGAGCCTTTGTGAAGCCCTGGGGACAGTCAGTGCCCACTGTACAGTGAGGATCCTGAAGAGGAGCAGGCGGGAGCCTCCCTCCTGGTGGAGCGCGGTGCACGTGCCAGGGTGCACCAGAAACCCTGGGGAGAGGGTCGTCCACCAACACCCAGGGTGAAATGCAACCATTACCAGTAGTTCTTCCTGGCTTTCTACCGGGGAAATGATGGTTAAGCCAAATGAGTGATTAGGCTGCAGCTTGGTCAAGGTTCCCTCACTGATTTACAGAGTATCCTCACCTGAAGACGTTTTTTCATTACTTTGAGAGAGAGAGAGAGAAAAACATTGATTGGTTACCTCTCATATGTGCCCTGACAGGGGGCAGAACCCGCACTCTTCCGGTTTGGGGGGTGATGCCCAGGCAACTGAGCCACACCAGCCAGGGCTGGTCAAGATTTAATTGATTTCCAAAGCATTTCTGTGGCTCACGAATGCCTCATCACCGTGCTAGGGGTTTTAGGTGCAGGGGACCTCATGGGGTGGGTGGAGAGAGGCCAGCACACCCAGGAGGCAGAGGGGCTGGGGACTGAGAGGTGGGAAGGGGCAGAGCTCCTGGGCTGGCTCTGTGCACAGGTGGCTGCAACTTATTCTTCAGGTCGCCACCCTCTGGGTCTGATGCAGGCCTTCCACACTCCGCCTTTTTAAAAAGCCACGGTGACCCTGTTTGTTGCCTTCGTAGCACTTGCTTCCTGGTCTTTTGACTGACTCCCCACTGGACGGTAACCTTCGTGAGGCTGGAACACACCTATCTCTCTGTCTGTCTTACTCGTCATTGTGTCCCCAACCTTAGCCCAGGACAGTTTAGGTGCTCAGTCACTATGTGTGGAAGGAAGGAAGGAAGGAAGGAAGGAAGGAAGGAAGGAAGGAAGGAAGGAAGGAAGGATGGACTGGGTGCAGGGGGATCAGAGAAGGTGGCCTTTGAGCTGGGCCTAAGACAGCCCCAGCCATGCACAGTGGACCTGCTCTCTGGAACCCCAGTGAGTGCCAGGCAGAAAGGCCGGAGGTGGCCAGTGCTGAGTCTCCTGAGGGTCAGCCCCTCTCACAAGGGTGGTATGGCACTGCCAGTGTCCAGGGGTCACCCTGAGACACACCTCAAGCACAAAGTTTATGTTCCCATACTGCCACCATCCTGCCCTCATGCACTGTGATGACCCCAGGGCCAGAGTGAGGACACCCTCCTACATCAATGCCTGGAAGAACCTCCGAGCTCCGCTTGAGGAGGGTACAGAGTAAACCACCACCACCAGCATTTACGGGGCCCACACGCAGGACTTCCAGAACCACACCTTATCTGACGCTCACGGTGCCCTGTGCTGAGTCTGTGACTTGCAGGGACAGACAGGGCATTGAGTCATTCTCAGCCAGGTCTGTCTGACTGCAGGTGCCCCCAAATCCCCTGTTCAAACCTGTCTTAAAATCCTGCCCTGATGGGTGAGGACAGTTGGCACAGAGGAGACTTGGCCTGAGGGAAGGTGCCCACCTGGCTCCTGTGGACGACCTCTGGCCTCCCCAGGGCAGGTTCAGGCCATGCTGACAGATCCCCCTGGCCCCTGGGAGCCTTCAGTGCACCGTGGGACACTCCTGCTTCAGACTCCCCACAGGGGCCACAACCACAGCGAGGCTGGCTTCCACTGTATCCCTCCCAGGGCACCTCCATCTCCAAGTGACAGGTCATGACAATGACCTCATCGGAAGAACACCTGGCCAGAACTAGGGGCGCTGAACTCCTGGAATCTTCTCTACACCCCCCGGAGTGCTCAGAGCACAATAGTCGGGGAGGTTGTTCAGGGCCTGGAGAATGGAGCACAGAGGTCGAGTTTGCAGTGGGCTGGCTGGGGTCCATTCTGGTTCTGTGGCTGTAGTTTTGGAAAACACTCTCCATCTCTCTGGGCATCAGCTCTGAATAAAGCACTGCCTCCCCTGCGCGTGCGCGTGCACAGTCCCAGGCCCGGAACCAGCCTGTCCCACACACAGGGTGGGGCTGCAGAGTGAGAGCCGTGCTGCCACCCAGCCAGGTGGGGGCCCTTCCCAGACACAGGGCACCCTTCCTGCCACCATCCCCAGCTTCTCAGAACTGAAGCATCTCACCCCTGCTTTTCGGTCCATGAGCCGAGTCTAATGAGATACTATTGTCAGTCCCAAATTGTACTAGTCATTGCCCAGAGAGAGGAAATGGCCAGCTGGATTTGTGCTTCATAAAATTCCCGAGTATCTGTGTGAGTGTGAGAGTGTGAGGGTGTGTGTGAGTGTGGCATGCTGGGGGCGGTGGGGCTGTCTCCTCTTCTGCACAAGGACCCTGGGAAGGGGAGGCCACTGGGCCAAGTGCAAGGGCTGCAGAGGAGTCCTCGGTGTCCCGTCCTCACTCACTGACTGGGGAGGCTACTTTCTTCCTGAAGCAGGGACAATTTTTGCTACATCCTCTCAAAGGGAGAGCAAGGGTCCCACCATGGGGTTCTCACACACTGGCTCAGGGCCCAGAGGGTTGGTCCCTCTGGGGACAGCCTTGTGCTGCCTCAGGCCATCTTGGGACTCCAGGGGTTACAGGGAGGGCCCCAGGGAATCCCTGAGATCGCAGGAGCCTGCTTCCTGCAGAGAGCACGGCAGGTGAGGCATTTCCTTGTCTAATAAAGAAGCTCCTGGTATCCTGGTCAGGTTAGGGTTTCACCAGCACCACAGGGGAAGAAACATACACTCTAGATTGTAAATAAATAAATAGAAGTCGTATTTAAGCTGGCAAAATTGGGTTATAAAAAAGCCAGACTTCATTACCAGTGAGAGAAACACTTCCATTGAAAATAAGAAAGAGGCAGATGCTCAGGTTAAATTACTTCATTGCTCCTGCACTGAATTAATCTTCAGAATTTTTTCCCAAGAGTATTTGTAGCCTCAAGTTATCTCCCTTCATAAGTGAAGTTACTCAATATAAATATAATTCCTCAATTTAAAAGCAGCCTTTATTAATGATATATCACAAAATTTCCAGAGGTGTCTCAGAACTTTGGAACCCCTGAGGAGTAAGGCTGATTGACAGGGGATGGCACGGTGCCGGGGATAGCAGGGCGGCCGCCAGTCTGAGCCCCCACTCCGAGAGTGCCCACGGGAGTCCCGAGATTTGGGTGGTGGCATGAGGGAGCTGACAGAACTGGCTCCACAGAGGCAACTGTGCACCTCTCTTCCCAACTCCACGCTCAGGGACCTCACACCAACGACCTAAAATCAGCCATGGTGACAGTATTTCCAACATGGAAAGTGGGAGACCAGGGAGCCAGTCGCTCAGCGTTTATCTGCCCATCACTGAGTAGTGGGCTCTGTGTCTGAGTCTCCTTTGGCTTGAAGAGGTACCCAGCCCAGCAACCTGAGCCCAGCATCTGTGCCCCATCCGCTCCAGCCCCGACCCTCCTGCGACGTCCTTCCACAAACAACTGCTGCAGGGAGGGCAGGAGTGTCACATGTGACAGGGCCCTGGGACAAAGGTGAGCTCTCGCTGAGTCATCTTATCTCCTGAGCTGCTGTCTCCTCCGCTGAGCTCCAAGGAGAGACCCTGTGCGCCCCTGACAAGCTGTCCTGAAGACCACTGTGCAAGCAAACAGACCTTGGGGTGGGGGGGTCCTGGCCTCTCTTTATTCTGGGCGATGAAGCCAGGCCTGCTTCCTGCAGGGAAGGGATTAGTGGGAAGGGCACGGACATGTGTGAAGGGCAAGATGTAGTGAGAGCCGTGTGGATACGACGCAGGGACTGAAAACCATTTGGTCAGACTGGGTATGTTACACCAGCGAAGGGCCGGGTGTTTAGCGGGCGCCTAGGTTCACTTTCCGCCTATGGTGGGTCCAGTCTGAGAGTGCTGCGCCCAGGGCACTGGGGCAGTATCCCTGTGGCCATGGCTTGAGCGTCTGGGATTGGCAGCACGGGCTGTTCTTGGGAAAGGCACCTGAAAGCAGGAACCCAACTGTCAAAGGATGATTAAGGGCCTGCAAAGATATCAGGTCCTAATCACTAGACTCTCTGTATGGAATCTTTATATTTTTAAAAAAGGTCCTTATAGATGTGACTAAGGTAAGGCTCTTGAGAGGGAAGATGATCCAGAATTTTCTGGGTGGTCCCCAGTGGGGTCACAAGTGTCCTCATGAGAGGAGAGCAGGCCTGGAAGAGGTGGAAGCTGCAGTGAGGAACCACCGGCCAAGGGACACTGGCAGCCACCAGCAGCTGGAGAGGCGAGGAATCGATGGCCTGCTCCCCGTCCCCCCCCCACCCCCCGCAACCGGGCCTCAGGGGGAGGGCTGTGGGGTTTGGCCCCGTGACGCTGATCTCTGAGCCTCCAGTCTCCAGAGCCAAGCAAAAATAAACGCGCACCGTTTGAAACCAGCGAGTCTGTGGCGATGCGGTGCAGTGGCGGGGCAGCTAGTACCCTGCTCACAGCAAGAGGGTAAATTCAGGCAAGGCCTCTCTGCACCTTTTAGCGAAACCTAAGAATTCTCCAATTCCCCATAATCAAGTCTTTTTTTTCCTTCCAGTAGTGAAGAACAGGCAAGATTTAAGATTTCATGGGTCAGAAGTACAGTCCTTTCCGTCAGATCCCCACGTGCACTGCTTCAGGCCACTGCGCCCTGGCACATGCTGTGCTGGCCACCGGGCACGCCTGTCACGCCCTTGGCACTAGCCCAGGGTCACCTCTTCACCCAGGCAGGTCAGCGCCCCAGCCTCCACTGTGCTGGGGCCCCAGCTCAGAATGCACAGGCGCCACCTGCTGGGTGGGGCTGGGAGAACTGGGGAGCTCGCACCCCTCATCCTATGGGCCACTGTGCACTATTCAGAAATGTGGACTCAGGATTTCTCATCTCTGAATTTTTTCAAGAAAAGTAAAAAATTCCACCTACTTATGTGAATTTTCCCTGATTTTATAATGTAACTAATGTAAAGAACAAAGTTGAAATCCTGTGTGTCAAACAGAGAGATGTTTGCCTGCTGGCCCGGCACAGGGCTGCCAAGCTGCAGCTTGTGCCCGAGGTCTGCCCTCTGAGGCGGCATTTACCTCAACAGTTGTCTGGTCCCTGGTCAGCGCCCCGCCTCCGAACTATCCCTCTACCTACCTATCCCATATCCAAGGGGAGGCTATGCCCATGTGGCCGCAGGGCTGAGTGAAGAAAGGAGGAAGGAGTGGAAGGAGGGTGCTAGGGAGGGACTATAGTAACCTATCTATTGGCAGAAAGTCAGCAAAATGCCAGCAACTCTCTGGTGGCAGCAAAAATACCCATGAGCACCACTGTGCCATCCAGGTAAACGCTCAGTGCCCTGAAACTTTGAGAATCATCTACTTGGTGCGTGGGGACCAGTCAGTATCAGGTCCAGCTTCCTGTGGGAGAAGCAGCGAAGACAAGGGAGAGCCAGGGCCAGTCTGATCACAGCCAAGGAGGTGCCATCAGTGGGACCCCTGCCAACCCCTGCAGGAACATCCCGGTGATGGCAGATCTCAGCTGGGCCACGGCCAGCCAGGAGAAAAGACCTCAAACTCCTCCTGCTCAGACACAGGTGTGCACAGACCTCTCTGGGCCCAATTTTCCCAAATGCAGAATGGAGAGGGTAAGCAGTTGACTCAGGGGCACCTTCATGACTTCTGCCATATCTTTGTGCTGAATGAACAAACATTTCTTCTATGTGTGTCTGTAAAATTGACTGTATTTTTGAAAACTTAAATGAATTCATTACAAAACAATGGTAAAAGGAAGCCCAGTATCATTTGCCAAACATACACAGACCACAATCCAGAGAAACCAGACCAGTATGTTCAATTCTAGCCGGCTGTGGCTGTGTGCTTGGCAGTGCCAGAGAGCTGTAAAAGACACACGAACGCCCAGCTGAGCCTTTCCTGGCTCCTGGAAACAGCCAGCTTTCCCATCGGGAATTCCACAGCGGCTCCTGGACTTCCCTGAGTGCCACAGGGTGGGGTGTGCCCGTGCCGTGCACCAGCATGGAACACAGGGAGTCTGGGCTGCCCGCTCATCCTTTCCCCAGGGGACAAAACATGAGTAGCCCTTTAAGAAAATAGAACAAAACTTGGGGACCCTCCTAGTGAACTACTTTGGCTCTAAGACCACCAGTTGGCCCAGGGCCTTGAATGGCACAGTGACAAATCCAGTGGATTTGCCTCATCTGCCTTCCCAGAACTGCCCACAGACAGCCCTCCAAATCACAAATGACGCTCGGAGCCCAGAGAGCCCCGCTGAGGGTGCAGGACTGGGACTGACGCCTGCCGGGGCTGGGCGAGGCTGCACCCCAAAGCCGGCTGCGTGCTGCTTGGTTGGTGGCTCCCTCTTCACTTTTTTTCAGAAGAGCCTGGCCTCAGAAACAAGGCCTGCACAGACTCGGCCCAGGGCTCCCCGCGGGCACACCCCACCTCGTAGCCCTCGGGAAGCCAGACAGAGGCCTTTCATGGCTTCAAAAGTTCCATCAGGTCCTCCAGCCACAGGAGGCTGGAGTGGGTAACTGAATCCTACTCAAGGGAAAAAAAAGGCACAGTGACCTTTTGTCCCAGCAGAAGTTCCCAGCTTTCTCCCCAGCCAGCGGAGGCGGCCCAGCCAGGGGAGTAAGGAATTGCAGATGTGCACACGGGGCCGCGGCTGCCTTCCCCACGGCAGGGCTACCTCGCCGGACAGCTGCGGGTCGCCGCGGAGTCCAGGAAGCCCGGAGCCCGGAGCCCGACCCTGCTCCAGTTCTGGACCCGCCCCCCGGCCAAGGCTCGAGGTCATTGCTGCCTCTTCCCTGTGCCTCGACCAGAGCTTGTTCCAGCAGAGACGACAACACGGAAACAACCTTTCTAGGGACAAGGGTTCATATTGGGACGTGAGGAGGGCGCACAGGCCCGTGCGGAGAGCACTAGGAGCTGCTCCCGATGCTGCCGGGAGTGCGCAGGTTGGGGGGTCACCTCTCCACGGTGGGCACGGGGCACTGAGAGCCGGTGCGGGCACCCCGCGCCCGGGACGCGCTGGCCGGCATCGTGGGAGACGTGGGGCAAGCAGAGAAAAGCGCCCTCACTGTACGGGGGTGCTGACATCACTGTGCTACGAGCGTCCCGGAGCCGGACAGAACTAATTCCCTCCCCTCTGTGTAGACTCGGCCGGATCGCCTTCACCAAAGTGCAAGAGCGGGAGTGGGCACTCCCCTCCCACCACCACCCTGGGACACCCGCTCCGGGGAACCAGTCCGATCGACGCCCCCATCCCGCAAAGCTTCCCGGTCCCCAGGAACCACTCTCGGGCTCGGGCGCTGAGAGGCCAGGGCGCCGGGGTCCGCGCCACGGCACGGGTAGGGGCCGCACTCACCACACATTGTGGCGCTGCTGGCGTCCTTCGCGGCTCCGGGATCCCGCTGTCCGCAAACACCGCGCACTCGGTGCACGCTGGCGCTCGGGGACGCCGGCCTCCGGCCCTTAAAGCCCGGAGCCCTCCGCCATGGGCGGGGCTGAGGCGGGGCTTCCTCCCCTCCCTGCTCCCCACTGGCCCCCGGTTGTCGTGACAACGGCCGGACTGGGCCCCTGGAGTCAAGGAAGCTGGCCAGCGGCGGCTCCAGGCGCCAGTCGGGTCGGGAATGCGGGCGTCGGGCATCTAGTCCTGAAGAGGGGCTGGGAGGCGGGGGGAGGGGAGGGCAGACTCGGCCAGAAACGCTGAGGAGCTCGGGGCCTTGGGCAGGTGCTTGTCTCTCCGTCTGCGAAAGGGGATGGCGTGGGACGCAGCCCTGGGACGCGTGAGGGTTAGGACAGTCTATGTAAGGCCCAGAGCACGTTGTCAGGCGGGACACGCGGGTTCGGGTGTGCGCCCCCCTGCGACCAGACTCCTCAGGGTACCCGAGACGCAGTGCGAGGTGGCCTTCAAGCTGGTACCCGCCCTCTAGGGAGAGAACTCCAGCGCCTAGTTGACAGATGAGAAAACGAAGGCTCCTCGGAGATGGAAAGGGACTTTGACAAAACCGGGCAGTGGAGGCGGTGGCAGAACCCGAACTCGGTCCCTACTGCAGAGCTGGAACCGGAGGCGGGGATTCCCGAACTCCCCGGGTCCAGAGCCCAGCTGGACCGACCCGGGAAGCTGCCCCTTGGCTGCTACACAGGCCTGGCTGTTCGAGCAGCGGCCCCGCTCCCCGGCCCGGGAGCCCCCACCCCAAATCCCACCCGCAGTGACTCACGGGGGGGGGGGGCGGGGAGGGGCGGGGGGCAGTGCTCCCCGCCTGGTTCCCGGCCGTCCCCTCCCCTCCGCACTGCGCTCCTGGCCTCAGTCTCCCTTGGGAGGTCACGAGGGCTGGCCCAACATTTGCGTACTTTGAAGCCATCTGGTGTTTTTTACTTTACTTTTAAAAAAACCCTGAAACTCCAAACAGACCCTCCCGGTCCTGTTAGAGAACAAAACGAAGCTGTCTACGTCGTGTCTCGAGCATTTCCTGATGTGATCTCTCTTCACGTGGGCTCTGCAGGCCCTGAGGGAGGCGGTGTCCATGGTACACATTCGCCATTGAGGAAACGAGCTCCGTGACAGTAAGGAGGGAGTTTGGCTGGAATCATCCTGACCGGGGCGCAGCGCGGCTGGTTCAGCAGCCTCTGCGCTCAGCTTCCACTTGCAGGGTCACCCTCATTCCTGGGCAGCAGCTCAGTGCCTGTCCTGGTGCTAGGGATTTAATGTGGAGTGGAAACAGACACAGCCTGGGCCCTCCTGGCACTTCCGAGGTGCTGGGAGGCAGACAATTCCGGGCGCACGCCGGAAAGGACAGGCAGGGCTGATGGGGGTGGGGTGCCAGGCTCTGCCAGGACTGGGCTGCGGTTGGGGCTGATGCAGGTCAGTGTAGGCCCGGGGCAGTTACCAGAAGAAGAGTCCAGAAGGGAGGGAGGAACGGGAGGAACGGGAGGAACGGGAATGTGCAAAAAGTCCCTTGCTGGAGGCTAGAGCTAGAGTCGGCAGGACAGGCTGTTCTGCCCCAGGCCAGCCTCCACCCTCTGTGACCGAGGTGAGGACAGGATGATGTCAGCAGCCCTTTGCTAGCACCTAGCCACCTGGGGCCCCCAAGGTTCTAGCAGGGCCCAGATGTGTCTCCCACCCTTCTCTGGGACTCACAGCTCCACAGTGGGGAGTGGCATGAATGCTGGGACTTCTGGGGAGTTATCTGAAGCTGCTGCTGGCCCAGTGTCCCCCTTGCTATGGGGACCAGCCCTGGAGAGTTTTCGGAAGCACAGCGGCCAGGGCTGGGCCACACAGCCACTAGATTCCCCGTCATCTGGATGGGGGAAACCAGCAGAAAAGATGAGCTGGTCTCCTTTGTGGTGGCACAGCCGGCAACAGGATAGACAGGTGATGCTGGGGGCCCTCTTGCCAGTCTCAGAGCCCTGAATTTGGCCATGTCGGAAGCCAGGACCCATCCCCGACCTCCGTGAACTCCTGTCTGCTTGAGGCACTCTCAGATGACTTCTTTAATTCGCAACCAAGTAGAGTCCTGGTTCCTCCAACCTGCTGGGACTGCCTGCTGAGGTCCAAGGAAGCAGTTAGGCAGCTGGTGGCCCCAGCCCATAAGGTCCTGCAGCCTGAAGCCTCCTCCTGCCCTTGAGCTTGTCAGGGACCTTGTCTAGGTACAGCCCAAGCAGCCCCTGGGGTTTGGTGAGATTAAGCAACGTGCCCAAAGTCCTACAGCTGGGAAGTGGGGGCTGGTCTGGACAGGAGGCCAGGCTTGGCCCTGTCACAAGGGAGGATATGGTACCAGGCACAGGTGGCTCCCCGAGCCTGGCCCACACTCATGCTTCCAGGAGGGTAAGCCTGAGCAGCGAGCGACAGAGACCCACAGGACCTGTTGGGCAGAGCCAGCGGGCTGTGGTGTCCGGCATCACCGCTGATCTCCATGGCTGGCTCAAGCCGCACATTCCAGAAATGACCAGACCTCTCTGGCTATGAGGGCGGGACCATTCACCGGGAATTGCAAAAGCAACTACAGACATGTCTTTTTCACCTGCAGTTTTTTTTCTAACCTCAAGTAAACTTTTATATAGGTGGGAGATTTGCTTACTGGCCTGGTTTTTCCCAAGCAACCCAGAGATCTTCTCCCCAACCCCATACCCCAAGTCTGGCTGAGCCCCATGTCTGTTCTGTAGACATGGAGTATGCCTGCTATCTCCCTGCCACAGACCCTGTTCAGCTGCTTTTCCTTGTGACATTCCCAGTGGGTCCTGGGGAGGGCTATAGGGTTCATGGTGTTAGCATAGGTAGTTAGATATTATTAAAGGAAGAGAGCAAAGGGAATCAGATATTATTAAGCAAAATCAACTAGGGAGCAGAAGCCTGCTTGCTTCACTAGGAAGTTACAGCTTCACATACTCCCCAGGAAACCACCAGTCATCTCCAGCGCAGATCACAGGGGGAAGCGGTAGGGCAATAAAGCAGGAGGAAAGCACATGTGTGGTAGAAGCCAAGAAAGTGACCATGAAGGCCTATTGCTCTAGCCTGAGAAAAAGATTGGATTGGATAAGACAACCCTGGAAGATCTAGGAAATAGTGTGGTTAGCGGGTGGACCCATCAGAAGCCCACAAAACCTTGGAAAGTTGATTGGTTATTTAGAAAAAGCTCCCAACCCTTCCCCAGCCCAGTACAATACACTCCCAGCTAACAAAGAGCCCTGTCTGTCTCTCTCTTTCTCACTGTAGCATGTGCCCACCCTATGTGCTCTGTGACAGCCATACGGGTCTCCCAGCCGCCTGGGGCCTGGGGCACAGAATTTGTGTACATTGGCCTTGTTTCTGGCCCCGATGAAGACAAAATTGGACTTTTTCCACAGCAGGAGGAACAGAGATGAGATATTGGAAACCTGGGGGCAGCCTTCTAATCCTACCACATCACAACTTCCCACGTGTGGCTCTCTCTGAATGCTTTCCTTGGGACTCCATGAAAACATGGTTTCCACCGGCAAGAATGCTGTGGTGAGGACTGCCCTCCACCACTTGTAGGAGTCCTGACTGGGCTTTTACCAGGTCCCACATTGTCATTAGGGTCGTCACCACCAGCCTCCAGGTGCCCCAGCTGGGCATGGCTGCACGGCAATCAGGGGTGCTCGCCTGTTCCTCCTGATCTCCCTGCAGCCCTCTGAAAGCAGACGTGCCATGCAGACCTCGATGACAGCTCCTCCAGCCCAGAGACCCAGCCCAGAGCCATGGAGCACAGGGTTTCCCAGGCATTGGTGGAGGGAAGTTCCAGGGTGGGGGTGCAGCATGCTGAGGCCTGTAGCTGGGAACCCTGCATTGGATCACTTTGTCTGGGTTGGGAGGGATTCTGTTGGAGTCCTTGAATGGTGTCCACAGTGGAGGGGGTTCAGGGAGCCCTGGTTGGACACTCCAGGTATCCTGACCCAGATGAATGCCCTGCCTCAGAGCCGCTAACCTTCAGCTCAGATCTCAGATGGGTAGGACAAGGAGTGGCAAGGTAGGAAGCCACCTCCTCAGCACCCCCATCCTTCCTGTGCAGCTAGGGTGGAGCGGATGGGCAGTGAGTGGGATGCAAAAGGCCCATGGCTAGGGAGAGTCTGAGAGATTGACCAGGGTTCAAGGACAGTCAGAAATGGAGAGCTGGGTGGGAAACTGAGGCAGGAATTCCTTTACAGAGTAAGGCCCAGGGGAGGAAGGCCTCAGAAGCTTGGCTAGGACACAATAAAGGGGAAAGCTGTGGCTGCCAGATGGCTCCACCCCACCCCAGCCCAGGATAGGGTCAAGAGGATTGCTCCCCCCACCCCCATCCACACAAGCCAGGGCTGCACAGAGGCGCCGACCGTGAGGAGCTCCCAGAGCCCCAGCCTGTTCACCTCTCACCCTCCTGCAGGGACTGAGGGGGAGACGGTCTGCCTCGAGGGTGGGCTAGTGTGTTCTTTTATGGTTGCCAGTTGATTTTTAAAAAATATAAGGTTAATTATTAACTTGTATAACTTTTCTTTCACAGAAGAAATAAGATATTCAGGTTTTGCTCCTCCAGCCCTCGCTTCTTAAAAATGTAAACTTGGGACTTCCAGCCAAGATGGAGGCATAGGTAGATACACTGTGCCTCCTCCCACAACCAAAAGAACAACAACAAATTGAAAAACAGAAAACAACCAGAACTAACAGAACATCAAACTGTATGGAAGGAAGTCCAACAACCAAGGAGTTAAAGAAGAAATACTCATCCAGACCGGTAGGAGGGGTGGAGACGGGCAGCTGGGCAGCAAGGTGGCGGCTGGCAGACTGGGTGGTCCCACATTCCCGAGCAGATAAACTGGGAGGAACAACTGGGGAGCGAGACAGACTACACAACCCAAGGTTCCAGTGCGGGGAAATAAAGCCTCAAACCTCTGACTGAAAACACCTGTGGGGGTTGAAGCAGCAGCGGGAGAAACTCCCAGCCTCACAGGAGAGCTCGTTGGAGAGACCCACAGGGTCCTAGAATGTACACAAGCCCACCCACTGGGAATCAACACCAGAAGGGCCCAATTTGCTTGTGGGGATTGGGGGAAGTGACTGAAAACCAGCAGAGAGTGGAGCAAGTGGCATTGCTCCCTCTCGGACCCCTCCCCCACAAACAGCATCACAACCCAGTGATGCGAGTTGCCCCACCCTGGTGAACACCTAAGGCTCCACCCCTTATTATGTAACAGGTGTGGAGACAAAAAAAAAATGACCCAAATGAAAGAACAGATCAAAGTTCCAGAAAAAATACAACTAAGCAACAAAGAGATAGCCAACCTATCAGATGCACAGTTCAAAACACTGGTAATCAGGATGCTCATAGAATTGGTTGAATATGGTCACAAATTAGAGGAAAAAAGAAGGATATGCTAAGTGAAATAAAGGAAAATGTACAGGGAACCAACAGTGATGGGAAGAAAACTGGGACTCCAATCAATGGTGTGGACCAGAAGGAAGAAAGAAACATTCAACCAGAACACAATGAAGAAACAAGAATTCAAAAAAATGAGGAGAGGCTTAGGAATCTCTAGGAGTTCTTTAAACATTCCAACATCCGAATCATAGGGATACCAGAAAGAGAAGAGGAAGAGAAAGAAATTGAAAACTTATTTGAACAAATAATGAAAGATCTTCCTCAATCTGGCAAAGGAAATAGACTTCCAGGAAGTCCAGGAAGCTCAGAGAGTCCCAAAGAAGTTGGACCCAAGGAGGAACACACCAAGGCACATCATAATTACCTTACCCAAGATGAAAGATAAGGAGAGAATCTTAAAAGCAGCAAGAGAAAAGGAGACAGTTACCTACAAAGGAGTGCCCATAAGACTGTCAGCTGATTTCTCAAAAGAAACCTTACAGGCAAGAAGGGGCTGGAAAGAAGTATTCCAAGTCATGAAAGGCAAGGACCTACATCCAAGATGACTCTATCCAGCAAAGTTATCATTTAGAATGGAAGGGCTGATAAAGTGCTTCCCAGATAAGGTCAAGTTAAAGGAGTTCATCATCACCAAGCCCTTATTATATGAAATGTTCAAGGGACTCATCTAAGAAAAAGAAGATCAAAAATACGAACAGTAAAATGACAACAAACTCACAACTATCAACAACCAAACTTAAAAATACAAAAACAAAACAAACTAAGCAAACAACTAGAGCAGGAGCAGAATCACAGAAATGGAGATCACATGGAGGGTTATCATCAGGGGAGTAGGTGGGGAGAGAGGGGGAAAAGGTACAGGGAATAAGAAGCATAAATGGTAGGTAGAAGATAGACAGGGGGAGGTTAAGAATAGTATAGGAAATGGAGAAGCCAAGGAACTTACATATATGACCCATGGACATGAACTAAAGGGGGGAATTTTGGGTGGGAGAGGGTGTGCAGGACAGAGGGGAATAAAGAGGGGAGAATGGGACAACTGTAATAGTATAATCAATAAAATATAAAAAAACAAAAAAAGTAATACATATTCATTTTAGGAGAAACAATAAAAAATTGTCAGTTTTTGCACTTCGTAAGCATTATTGTTTGCACATACAGTCATTATTCAAACAACGATATGGTCGCATTGCAAATACTGTCTTGTAGCTGCAGTTTGGTTTCTGATGAGAAAGAATTTCAACCGGTGCTGCAGAGCCTGGAAAGTGGGGCCTCTGCTCTGCTCTGCTCTGCTCTGCCCGGCCAGGAGAGGGCACGTGTATGTCGGGGCGGGGGCAGCAGAAATCAGGATTGCACTGAGCACTGGCTTTGGGACAGCAGCGAGCAGGGAGGCCATACAGGCCCTGGAGGCTCTGTCAAGGACCCGCGGGGTAGGGGCGGCTGTGCCTGCCTTTGCAGGGGTCTGTGGCTCCACCCACCATGAGACTCATCCCACTCCAAGCAGCATAATATTTCAGGTTCAATTTTTTCAGGCACATATCTCCTCAGACACAAAAAGGTACGTCTTGGGGTCCTGCCAGAGCTAGGGGAGGCCTCATATTCACAACAATGGGCTGAAATAGAGCTCAGTTGTGATTTATCCCACAAATGCTCTGGACACTTCCATGTACCTGTGCTGTGCTGGGCCAGGGGGTGCAGAGCGGAAACCACCTCCGTTTGGGGGTATCTGGGAGGGGCTCATGGTCTTCTCAGGCAAACACATACACCAACACAGACATATGAGGGGGGACCCCAAGAAAGCCAGAGTTATCTTCTGGAGGGCGGGCCCCTCGTAGTGCAGGCTTCCCCTGCTGGGTGAGTGTTCTGGGAGCCCATCTGCACCAGCTGGTGGTGTTGTGAGAGGCTGTGTTCTGCTTCAGTGGATTTTTTTTGAAGACTCTTTCAGTGCATTTGCCCGTTTCACGACGGATGATTCACAAGCGCACCTACCCGGGCCAGGCTGAGTGTTGGGCAGTTTTTGACCAAAAACAGCCTGAAGCTGGTGCCCCACCCGCCCTGTTCACCTGATCTTTCCCCGAGTGACTTTTTTTTATTTCCCCTGATGGAAATGTTAGGTAGTAGTTAGCAGAATGCAGGAGGAAGGTGGGAGAGGGTCCACAGCACTCAAAGAAAAAGCCCGTGAAACAACTTCCGTTAACTGCCTCCCTCTGGTCACTATGGGTTCGACAAGGGCGTCCTTAGTGTTTACAGAAAGAGCCTGTAAATAACTTTGGGAAAGTGCCCCAACTTTAATTAGCTGTCTCCTGTCACGTATTTGTTTTACAAGATCAACAAATGTGGTCTGGAGCAAGAGAAGGATTCTGGGTTAACAGCCCTGCACACACCTCCTTTTGGGTCGGCACATTCCTGTCCCCCTGGGGGGAAGCTGGCAACACATGTACCCACCAATCAAATGGAACTTCCTCACCCCGCCCTGCTAATAGTATCAGTCCTCAAGACAAAGGATCTGATGCTTTTTGCCGCTGCCCTTGCCTTGCCTTTACCTATTCCCTCTGCCTCTCCTCCCCACCTCGGCAAGGCCCAGAATCTTTCATGAGAACTCGTCACTCACAAACTTTGCCTGTAAACCAATCAGCTTACTGATCTGCGATTCTTTACTGAGTTGACAAGAAGAACTGAATTTTTCCCTTAACAAAAACAGTCCTCAGAGGGAAACGTTTTGCCGATGTGGAAGAGGTAAAACGGCAGAAGCACTAAAAGGCATCAAAATCTACGAGTTCAAAAACTGTTTTGAGCCGTGGAAAAAAGTCTCGATAGATGTAGTGCATCAAATGGAGAGTACTGTGAAAGTGACTGAAGTTTAAACATGTAAGAATAAATACACAATTTTTTGTAAATAATGTCCAGGTTTCTTTGGGTCCCCCTCACACACGCAGGCACAGAGAGCGAGAAAACAGGGCATGGGTTCAGAATCTAGATGAATTTTGTAAGTTGAGAAGGTACTCACATGGCAAGTGAAGGGGAGACCATTCCAGGCACAAGGGAACATACAAGGGCCTCAGGTGGGCAGAAGCAAGTCAGGCACAGGAAGTAAGAACTGCTTAACTGAATCCGCTCCACCTTGTCTAGGGCCAGTGCACCGGGCCCACGCAGGCGGGGAGGCTGAGTGGAGAGGAGGAAACCATGGGGTGACGGAGAGCGGTGGGGACTGCGGGCACTGGGCTCATGCGTCCTGATACCAAGAGAATGACATGAGGCTAGTGTCGCCACAAGAAAGACTTAAACCTGTAGAAAATTTTCATGAGTTTATTTGAGACAAACTGACGACAATTACTGGAAAGCAAAATCTTCATGGATTGAGAAAGTGCTCCAGAAAATGGCAGTTTTGCACCTTATTTTATACAATAGCATGAGCAGAGGGGATATAAGGGGTTACACGAAATCCACTGGTGACAGATAGATCAGGGATGCGGGGCGGGGGGGTGGATCTCTGAGATTGGATGCAATTCCACGTGGGTAAACACATAACACTTCGTTTATACAGGTGGGTAAAGGATACTCAACAACTAACACAATATAATACCTACACAATAACTACGAGGGCTCTGTGCTCTCCCTCTGGTGCGGTGACTGCCAGAGGGGTCTGGAAGAAGGAACCGACCCTGACATTCCAAAGTTTGTTATCCTGGATGCAAAAACAGATAATGGATGGGCTCAGCTAAGGTAAAATGTGGTCTCTGTCAGGGAACACACAGGCCTAGGACCTGACTGCCCTCCAGCACTGGCTTAGGGTTGGAAAGTTTTAATAGTTGCCGATGTCCTATGTTGTTACTTTGGTCTCCGAGTTTCTAAGGCTGGCACGCAGGCCTCCCCTGAGCTTGTTGGGTTTAGTGTGTGGCCCCTTTCTCGCTCACACTGGCCAAGGACAAGAGATCAACTAGGGGAAGAAGGACCCAGAGCTTCTAAGAGGCTCTTTGGAAAAAAAAATTCAAGGGAGGTGTTCGCAGTTTCACTTACAGGCAGGTGTTTCCTGGAAGGTGCCCTTGCAAGCAGAGCGCGGGGGGCAAGCGCTGCGGAGGAGCCCAAGGAGAGTCCTGCGGTTTGACACTGGAGAGCAGGAGAGTGGGCGCCTCTCCTTTGCGGGGGCATTTCCTGCGCACTCCGGGAGGAGAGACTGTGGCCCGCGGGCCTTCAGCTGGGCCCGCGGCAGGCAGTGGGGCAGGGACCTGGCACAGAATTCATCCGGTAAATATTTTAGGGTTATGGGGCACAGAAGATGTGCGTTGCGTATTCTTTCTGCTTTGCTTACTACGGCCCTTTGTAAACAGGAAAGCCATTCCAAGCTTGCTGGGAATATGAACCAGGCCTGAGGAGCTGCCTGCGGCTCTGAGGACAGTGCTCGGGAAAGGGTGACGGCACTGGTCCAGGGCGTGGCTGTCCAGCCCACCCCAGCTGCACTGCTGGCGGGGACGAGGTGGGGGCGGGGCGGCTGAGGATCTCACACACTCAGTGGGAAGTCGAGAGAAGCAGACTCAGAAAACCAGCAGGGTCTGCGGGCCGGGCTGTCAGAGTTCTCACGACATGCCAGGGGTCGCCCGGCCTGCACAGGGGCCACCTCCGTGGGCAGAGGGCCAGGTCTGGGCACTTTCCGAGAGAGGTGCTGGAGTGCTGCCCGGCCTATTCTGCAGGTGATTTGGGTGGGGGTTCAGAGCTGCTCCATCCAGGGGCCCCTAGAAGGCGCCCCAAGTGTGGGGCACCCAAGATTTCCCAAAGCACATCCTCGGGGAGCAGCAGGGCTACACAGCCACTGGAAGCATGGAGCTGCCTGGCCACTCATCTCGCCACCATGTGAGCAGGAGAGGTAGAGGTCAGGGGTCAAGGTGGACCCTGCCTGGGCAAGTTTGCATTCTTCTGAGGGGCCTGTGTCCAGCTATGTCCTCTCTGGTGATTTTGCCTCTGGCCAGGTGTTTAAATGTATCCCTGTAGGTCCACTCCTCATCCCCTTCTCTGGCCCAGGAAGCTGGCCTTCACTGGGGCCCCTAATGTCCGGCTGGGTGCAGCCAGTGGGAGACACCCAGCAGGAGTCTGAGGAGGGCAGGGCTGCTGTCTCCCCAAGGCCCCAGGTTCTGTCTGGTGGCTTCCCCCAGCCGCCCTGTCTGGATCTGCACCTGCAGGTCTCTGGGTAGTGATGCTCGGCCTGGGCACCCCAAGGCTGAGCCAACCCACTGGTCTCTCTTAACCCTTCACACTCCCTTCAGAAAACACTCTCAGTCACCCTACCTGAGGGTACAGTCCAGGGCGACTGGCTGAGTTGGACCAGGACTGTCCTGATTTCAGCACTGAAGTTCCCGTGAGCCTCCCAGTCCTGGGGAAACTGGGATCTCTGATCCTACCCTTCTCATTTCCTGCTTCCTTATCTACTAAGCTAAGATTAGGAAGGTTCCAGGTTGTGTCCTGGACTTCCAGGTTCTCAGGACCGATCAGAAGAGCTGGCCCCAACCCGAGGGGCAGCAGCTGCCTGAGCTGAGTGTGGCTGTGTCCATAGAGGGGCTTGCCCCCACACTCTTCTGTGCTCCCCTTGGCTGGCGCTGGCTGTCCCACCGGCTGGGTTCCCCACCTGGCCCCACAGGAGGCTGAACACTACCCATCAGGAAAGAGATTTTCTGCAATGAAGTTACTGAGGTATCAGGATGTGAGACTGGTGTCCTTGTGGCAAGCTTGAACCCAGCAGGGAGGATCCAGGGGTGGAGATAAAGCAGAAGAAAGCAGGTCTGTGGTCCTGGGTCCAGCTGCGCCTGAAGCATGCATGCTGGCTTCTCAGGCACCATGCCCTGCTCAGGCGGGGGCCCTGGCTTTCCTGGCTCCATTGGCCTTTCCCCCAGGGGCCATGGCACTGGTTCCAGGGTGCTCCCTGGCCCCACTGCTCACGCTTGTCCAGGGAGCACCCCTACTGCTCATGTGTGGGGCTTACAGATAGCCTGTCCAGTCACTGAGCAGGGACCTAGGGATGGTGGGTCCTCCAAGCACTGATCCTTGGAAAGGCCTGAGTCTCTCAGAGAACGCGGGTGGCACCACATGTGTTTGTGTCACCTGTGGGCTGACTGCTACTGTGACTGGGACTGACCGCCCATGCAGTGTGGGCAGTGGTGGACCTCACGGCTCATGGAAGGGCAGGGAGCCTGCTGGGGATGCAGGCGTGCTCACTGCGTGTCTGTTTGCTGTTCCGGCACCAGCACGCTACCTCTGCTGAGACAGGATGGGGACAGGGCGCTGGAAAGGGCGCTTCCCCGTCCTGCTGGCGCGACGATGTCTTGCCCGCGTTCTGACCTTGACCGAGCTACACACCCCACCTTCCCGTTCCTGCCAATGGAAACCAGACTGTGCAGTTTTACCCTTCCTTTCCTCAACAGTATTTTCACTAGGAAATCTTTTCAGTCTTAGCAGATACGTCTCACACATACATGCACACAACTTTTTCTTAGGAAAATTTTCAAAAATGCTCTGATGCTCATCACCCAGAGTCAGCAGTAATCGACGTTTGACCCACCTTGCCTCACCTCCCTGTCCAGCCTGTTTGGTTTGGTTTTGCTGGAACAAGTTCTGATATGATTTGATTCATTAATAATTCATTATGTGTATTTACAAATACAGGCTCTTCATCTGCAATACCAATATCGTACTAAACAAAATTATTAGCAATATTTTAATATTATCTAAGACTCTCTTCATATCAGTACAAACTGATATATACTAGAATATATTTAACATCCCTCATTTGCCTCAAAACCGTCTTTTTGTGGCTTGTTGGTTCAAATCAGGATACCAACAGTGTCTACCCATTGTCTTTGCCTGACTCGAGACTTTTAAATGTATAATCTGTAAGATGTACCCAACCTCCCTCATGCCAGTGCCCTCCCCCACTGGGGATGGTCTGATATGAGCAGCTGCTTTCACGCCCTGCAAGGCCCTGCAGAGCTCTGCGGCCTCAGGAGGGTGGCTGTGCTCTGCCAGGCTCGGAGCAGGTGGGGGCTGTTCAGGGACCCTGTGCTGCCAGCAAAGCAGCAGCCCCGAGGTCCTAGCAGCAGGTGTGCAGAGCAGAGAGGGAGGGAGATGCCAGTGCTAGGAAGAGGCAGGTGACACGGGCGAGCAGGCTCTCTCACACACTGCCTGAGAAAATGTCCATGGGCATAGCCGTCTAGGAATCTGGCGACACCGATGTCTAGAAGACTGGTTCCAGAAGGAACCACCTGTTCGAGGGGCCGCACAGCCCTGAGGATCAGAAGACGGCACAGGTGTGCACGGCTGTGTTGTTTGGTAAGAAAAGAGGCTGCAACGGTGCTGTGAGTACATAATTCTCACTGCGTTTTGTTTCATGGGTAATAGCTTTATTGAGTTATGATACACAAATTATACAATTCACCCGCTCACAGCCTACAGTCCGATGGTTTTAGGATATTCAGAGTTGTGTGACCATCAGCACAACCAATTGGAGAGCATCTTCATCAGCTCCTGCAAAAAGGAAACTGAGAGCCTCCAAGCCTGGCGGGGAGGCTTCTCGTCCAAAGGGCCGGGGGCCTGGGAAGCAAAGCAATAGCCGCTCACCCTGGAGGACAGTGCAGGCCTCATGTTCTGCCTGAGAAGTGGCCAGTGCAGGCCTGTGACTCAGACCCTGGGTGATGGAGCGCATGCAGGCCCTCTGGGGACCATGTCCCTGAGTTCTGGGGTCCTCACAAACCCTTCGGAGGGACAGCACTGTGAAGGCATGATGGGCCCTGCCTCCCCTCCCTGCCGGCTCATTCCGTGGCTCCTGGTACCCTGCCCCCATCTTCTGAGCTGTGGTCACAGGTCTCTTGGCATAGAGAAGCCAGGGCAGTTAGAATGAGGGGCTGTACATCCCCTAAGGCTGCAAATTGTCCCAGCTCTGGAAGCTGACCAAGCTCAGTCTGTGGGGGAATACGTCAGACCTTCTCCTGGGTCTGCAGATGCTGGGGAGAAGTGACGGGATGTAGGCCACATGCAGACAGCGAGCCTCCCAGCCTGGCATGTCCGTGTGCACAGGTGGAGCCAGGGCAGAGCCACTGACCCCCAGCAGCCTTAGAAGCCTTTCCGGGAAGGGACACTGACTCTGAGCCCCACCCACCCCAAACATACAGGTAGGCTGTGATGACTGCCTGTTCCAGGGATCCTGGCTTTTAGGTGACTTCATCCCAGGGGCTTCCACACCTGGCTGATGAAGGGAATTTAGAACATGACATGGTGTTCTGTCATTTGCCGTCAAGAAGGTCCCTACTCTCCAGTGACCTCCACGGCTCACCGTGATGGGAACCTGAGGTCTCCACGGTGCACAGGACTCTGACTAGGCCCACCTCCTGCCTTCTGCCCCCAACCCTCACCTCAACCCAGAGGCCAGGTGGAGTCCCACAGGGCGCTGGCCTTGGGCCTCTGCATAGCCCACGAAGCAGGAGCCTCTCACACCGGCTGTCTGACTGTATTCCCCTAAAATTTTGACGAAGCTCTAATGCCAGTGTGATGATATTTGGAGGGAGGCCTCTGGGAGGTGAGCAGGGTTAGATGGGATGGGGCCCCAGAAAGAGATTATCGCCCTCACTGGACGGGGAAGAGAGAGGCCTCCTCTCCTTGTGCACACCCGAGGGTAGGCCCTGTGGGGACACAGAGAAGGAGGCTGTCTCTGTGCCAGGAACGAACCCTCATCAAATACCCAAAGATACGCCTCTGCTGGCTCCTTGCTCTAGACTTCCCAGCCTCCAGGACTGTGAGGAATAAATGTCTGTTGCTTGAACCACTTGATCTACGGTTATTTCGTTATCGCAGCCTGAGCTAAGACATCAGCCTAAGTGAAGAAGAGGAAGGAGAAGGAGAGGAGAAGGAGGAGCAGGAAGAAATTTTACTATTTCTCAGAAAATAGGTCCCAGGGCTCCAACAGTGTCTTTGGGCTGCTGTCTCCTACTCAGCCTGACTCTGGGTGGTCTTGGAGCTCAGGAAGGTGCCCCATCCCAGTGGCTGGGACCTATACAATGAGGCAGCCTGGTCAGGGGTGAGAAATGAGTTCGCTTCCCCAGTCATGGACCAGTCCTGGGATCTGGGGGCTGGGGTTTGCCCTGAAACCACCTGGAATGAGAGGTGAAGGGGAGGGTGCCCTGATGGGGAAGGGGAGGTGCTGGGTGGTCCAGGACCGCATCCACCCACCGCACTCACTGGGTGTCTGAGAGCCGCGGGTAAGTCCAGATTGGGAGAGCAACGAGAGAGAACCTTCCTTCCCTGTTTCTCCTTTTCCCAAGAGAGGAATGAACTTGGCTCTCTCCTGAGGGGAGAGCGAGAGGATGAGGGCCTGCTCAGGAAACCTCTCTTACGGCTCCCTCTTTCACAGCCCTGAGCACATCCTGGGCTGAGCCTGTGCCGGCTTGTGCTGGCCTGGAGGGACAGTGACAAGCCAGGCTCCGTCCTTGCCCTTGACGGCTCACAGCCAGGCTAGGAGACAGAGGCAAACCCTGACTGCTGCAAAGAATGGGGATGATGGGGAACAAATTGAGGCAGCCACTAACCCTCCCTATAAGCAGAGGGTCATCTGAACTGATCTTGATGGTGTGCTACTGGGAGAAAAAATTCAAACCAAAGCAAGTCAGAAAGAGACTCTATTGTCTCCATCGCTCAGCAGTGCGGGGGTAGATGCAGGTACGGCTGGATCCAGATGCTCAGAGTACCTGTCCTTCTCTTCCAGCCTCTCAGCTCTGCATTTCTCTGCACTGGCTTCAGGTTGGCTTTCCTTACCTGGTGGCCCCTGGCAACAGCACCAAGCTTGTCTCTTGCTGACTCAGCAACCACAGTGTGCTGTAGCATCCTGCCCCAAGAAGGCCAGCAGAAGTCTTGGATGTCATCCAATCCCTGCTCGTGTCATCATGGACCCACTATGGGGGGAGGTGGGGTGGGCATTCCCCAGTAAAACCTGAGGAGCTGTTACCAGATTAAGGGCATGGCTGATGGTTATAAAAACCACTTGTCCATCACAAATGGGTGGGACAGGTCAGGTCAGGCAGGGGGAGGTATGTGGTGAGACTTCCCAACCAAGATCAGACTTCAGGTTGGGTGAGTGGGTGGACCACAGGGGCTGGGCAGGGCCCCCTGACGCCTCTGTGGTGGGAGGCTCTGTGGAAGTCCTTAGCAGAAGTGGCCTGTGGGCTGAGAACTTTAGGAAGCTCTTCGGGGCAGTGGGAGGCAGGAGAGAGGGCTCTGGTGCATGCCTGGGGTGGGAGGGGAGGCAGCAGGGGGGCTCTGGCAGGTTGCACTGGCTATCGGTAGGTGGCGGTGGGGAGAGAGCCAAGGCCTGGCCCCCATGTCCATCTCTAGGGGCGACAGGAGAGCCATTTGCTGGTCTTTGGAACACAAGATGGCAGCAGGCTAAGGGGATAGGGGTGAATGTTTGGGCCTTGTTGAACTTGGGGTGCCTGTGGACACCTGCAACCCAGTGGAAAGCCCGCAGGCTGCTGGATATGCACGTGGAGCCTCGAGAGAGGACTGCGCTGGTGCAGGGTTTGGAGCTGGGACCTGGATGTAGAGGTGGAGGGTGTGGGGACGGGGGACAATGCTGAGGAATCCAGGGGCTGGCTTGCTCAGAGTTCTGGTCTCCTTCTTGCAGCCTCTGACCTCAGTTTCCTCATCTGTAAAGCTGGGCTGAGAATGCCTAGCTCCCAGGTGGTACTGAGGACAGACAAGGATGGGTTCTGCAGCCAGGCGGCACAGTGTAGGTGCGCAGAGGGTGGTGGGCAAGCTGGCTGGCAGGGCAGAGGCCAGAGAGGCTGTGAGAGCTGTCGCATGGAGAGGGGACAGCTGCTGCTGGTGCCCCATGAGCTGAACTACAGTGACTCCAGCAAGGACCGATGGGTGGGGCTCCAGCCAGGGCAAGAAGCTCTGCTGCAGGGTTACTGCTAAGGACAGTCACAGAGCCACCCTGTTGGCAGCATTTGGAGCCTTAATTATTTTCTTCTAAAAACACAGCTGGGAAATAAACGATCACTGTCCACAGAGACGGGTGTTGGCCAGATGGCATTTCTGTCGCTGCTTCCAGCTCAGTGGGGATTTTGGAGATTGTCTTGTCGTCGTTGGACAAGAAAACGAGCTACGTGTTGCTGATTTGTAGACTGCAAGTGAGACAGACCACGTGGGCTATGGGGACTCTGGAGTGCCATAGGCCAGTCTGCCCACTGGGTAGACGGGGCAAGGGCCAGAGCATCTGGGTGCAGCGTGCATGCCTCTGGCTGGCTGGGGGCCTTGGTGCTGACAGTGTCCCTTCAGGTGGGACATGCTCCCGGGTGTGGCCCATGTTGTAGTGCCCTCTGAGCCTATCCATGGCCCGTACTGGTTCAGCATGTGATCAGATGGGTCCAGCATGTTCTGGGCAGTTGTGTGTACATGTGTGTCTCTGTGTGCATGCATGTGCATGTGTGTGAATAAAGAACAAGTTGGAGGCCAGCAGATGGTGTGAAAGACCTCAGGGGCTGTGCTCAGAAGTGTGAGCTCAACTCTCTAGTGACAAGGAATGGATAGCACGCGATGTCACTTTCTCCCTCTTCTAGGCCCTCAAACAGTCCTCGCCTTTATCCCACAGTGTTCACTGACTCAAGGGACAGTCTGTGTCCCCACAGGGGGCCCAATAATTTCCAGTAATGATAGTAGGAAATGGCCAACTTTTTCTTCTTTTTTAAAAATTGAGAAAGCCTGACAGTCAAGATGGCAGCATAGGCAAATATGGCTTGCCTTTTTCCACAACCACATCAAAATGACAACTAAAATATAGAATAACCATCACTCAGAACCAACAGAAATTGAGTTGAATGGAAATCTGACAACTACACAGTTAATGAAACCACACCCACCCAGACTGGTAGGAGGGGTGAAGACGCAGAACAGGCTGGTCCCGCATTCATGTGTGGTGGATGAAAATTTGGGAGGGATACCTTGAGAGCAAGGAGTTCCAGCCTCACACCAGGTCCCTAGCACAGGGTTCCAGTGCTGTGAAGATAAGCCCCCACAATTTCCGGATGCAAAAACCAGCAGGAATTGAGCTGGTGGAAGAAACTTCTGAAACCCCAAGCAGTTCCTCTTTAAAAACCCACATATGGACTTACTCAGACTCACTCCCTCTGAGCTCCAGCACTGGGGTAGCAACTTGAAAGGCACCAGTGGTATTCAGGGAGAAACTGAAGTGTCTGGCATCAAGGTGAACAGAGGCCATTGTCCCTTTTCTAAACCCTTGCCCCACAGAGCCAGCAAGCTGGTGCCATACCTGAGACTCCATCAACCTGGTTAACACTGTGTGACCCACCATGGAGATTCCCAGAGTCTCCACCCAAATTTACGGGTCCACCCAAGCTGCTTTTCTGTATAAATGGCTGGTCTTGGATCATGCTTCACAACTTCCTAAATCCTATCAAATAAGCAACAGCTGGCCTCAGTGAGCCCCAGACTGGGCACTAGCAGCAGCCAGCCTAGATTCACAGCTTGGCTTCACCTGGGAATCTCTGAGCCCAGCACAAGTAGCAGCCATTAGCAAATTGCTTTATGGCTCAGGCAGGGTGTCCTGGTGGGACTGACCAGGTGGGGTCTGACCTTGGCCTGTACCATCTGGGAAATCGCAGGGCCAGCACACCCAACAGACAACTACAGACCACGTTGGAGCCCCACCACCCTGCCCCTGCACAGCTGATCCTCCACGGAGAATGGAGGTTGGTGGTCAGTGGTCATAGCCAGTCCTTGCAGTAGACAGGCCTGGGTAAATCCCTCTCATTGATCTGCCAATAACAACCAAAGCTCAATTACAAAAGGAGGGTGTTCTCAGCCCACATGAAGGGTGAACCTTGAGTACCAAGCCTGGGTGATAGGAGAGGCTGTGCCACTGGACCCTACCAGACCACTACTACATTAGGCCACACTACTAAGACATGGAGTCAAAGCATCTGTACCTAATACATAGAAATAAACACAGGAAGCCTGCCAAAATGCAGAGACAAAGAAACAGGGTGCAAATGAAAGAACAGGTCAAACCTCAAGAAAAAGAGCTAAATGAAATGGAGATAGTAATCACATGCAGAGATCAAAACACTGGTTATAAGGATGCTCAGGGAGCTTAATGAGGACCTCAGCAGCATAAAAAAGATCCAGTCAGAAATGAAGGATACACTAGGTAAAATAAAGAACAATTTACAGAAACAACAGTAGGGTGAATGAAGCCAAGAATCAACTCAAAGATTTGGAACATAAGGAACCAAAAAACAACTAATCCGAACAACAAGAAAAATGAATCCATAAAAATGAGGACAGTATAAGCAGCCTCTGGGACAACTTCAAGCATTCCAACACTCATATCACAGGGATGCCAGAAGGAAAAGTGAAAGAGCAAGAAATTGAACCTCTATTTGAAAAAATAGTGAAAGAAAACTTCCCTAATTTGGTGAAGGAAACAGACATGCAAGTCCAAGAAGCAGAGAAACCCAAACAAGATGGATGCAATGAGGCCCACTCCAAGATACATTATAATTAAAATGCCAAAGGTTAAAGATAAAGAGAAACTCTTAAAAGCAGCAAGAGAAAAGGAGACAGTTACCTACCAAGGAGTTCCAATAAGACTGTCACTGATTCTCAAAAGAACTTTGCAGGCTAGAAGGGATTGGCGAGAAGTATTCAAAGCCATGAAAAGCAAGGACCTACAGCCAAGATTGCTCTACCCAGCAAATCTATAACATTGAGAATGGAAGGGCAGATAAAGAGCTTCCCAGACAAGAAAAAAACTAAAGGAGTTCATCATCACCACACCATTTGATATGAAATGTTAAAGAGACTTATTTAAGAAAAAGAGGAAGATCAAAACCATGAACAATCAAATGGCAAAAAATACATATTTATCAACAATTGAATCTTAAAAACAAACTCATCAAACAAGAAGAACAGAGAGAGAATCATGGATGTGGAGAGTGTTTTGATTGTTATCAGATGGGAAGGGTGTGTGGGGGAACAGGTGAAGAGATGAGAGGATTAAGAAGTACAAATAGGTAGTTAAAGAATAGCCATGGGGATGTAAAGTACAGCATAGGAAATGGAGTAGCCAAAGAACTTATACGAGACCCATGGACATGAACAATGGTGGAATGAATGCCTGAGGGAGTAAGGGGTGCTGGGGGGAGAGGGGAAAAAGGAGAAAAATCAGGACAACTGTAATAGTATAATCCATAAAATATAATGAAAAAATAAAAATAAAATTGACATATAATTTTATATTAGTTCCAGATGTATGACATTATTCAGTATTTGTGTATATTACAAAATGATCACCACAATAAGTGTTACACCCATTACCACACACATTATAATATTTTTTTCTCATGATGAGAACTTTTAAGATCTACTCTCTTAGCAATTATCAGATTATGCACTACAGTATTATTACCTATAGTCACCACACTGTACATGACATCCCCAGGACTTACTTATTTTATAAGTGGAAGTTTGTGCCTTTTGACCCCTTCGCCCATTTTACCCACCTCTTACCCCTACTTCCGGCAACCACCAATCTGTTCTTTTGTGTCTATGAACTCAGTTTTGTTTGTGTGTGTAGATGTACCATATAAATAAGATGATAAGGGACTTCCAGCCAAGATGGAGGTGTAGGCAGATACACTTTGCTGCCTCGCACAACCAAAAGAAGGACAACAACAAATTTAAAAATAAATAATAACCAGAACTGCCAGAAAATAGAACTGTATGGAAGTCTGATAACCAAGGAGTTAAAGAAGAAACATTCATCCAGACTGGTAGGAGGGGCGGAGATGGCAGCCAGGGGTGGAGAGGATGAATGACAAGGCAGCGGCTGGCAGACTGGGAGGTCCCACATTTGCATGGGGATAAGACAGGAGAAACAACTGGGGAGTGAGACAGATGTTGCAGCCCAGGGAAATAAAACCTCAAAACCTCTGGCTGAAAAAAACCTGTGGGGGTTGCAGTGACAGGAGTAACTCCCAGCCTCACAAGAGAGTTTGTTGGAGAGACCCACAGGGTCCTAGAACATACACAAACCCACCCACCCAGAAATCAGCACCTGAAAGGGCACAATCCGCTTGTGGGTAGGAGGGGAAGTGACTGAAAGCTGGCAAGAGGCATGCAAGGAGCACTGTTCCCTCTCTAACCCCTCCCCCACAGACGGCACCACAATGCAGCAGCAACGCAGGTTGCCTTGCCCTGGTGAATACCTAAGGCTCCACCCCTTACAATGTAACAGGTGTGCCTCGACAAAAAAATCTGGCCCAAATGAGAAAACAGATCAAAGCTCCAAAAACACAACTAAGGGATGAACAGATAGCCAACCTATCAGATGCAGAGTTCAAAACACTGATAATCAGGATGCTCACAGAAATGGATGAGTATGGTCGCAAAATAGAGGAAAAAGTGAAGGTTATGCAAAGTGAAATAAAGGAAAATGCACAGGGAACCAACAGTGAAGGGAAGGAAACTGGAACTCAAATCAGTGATTTGGAGCAAAAGGAAGAAAGAAACATTCAACCAGAACAGAATGAAGAAACAAAAATTCAAAAAAATAAGGAGAGGCTTAGGAACCTCTGCAACAACTTTAAACATTCCAACATCCAAATCATAGGGGTGCCCGAAGGAGAAGAGGAAGAGAAAGAAATTGAAAACTTATTTAAACAAATAATGAAGGAGAACCTCTCCAATCTGGCAAAGGAAATAGACTTCCAAGAAGTCCAGGAAGCTCAGAGAGTCCCAAAGAAGTTGAACCCAAGGAAACACACCAAGGCACATCATAATTACATTAGCCAAGATTAAAGATGAGGAGAGGATCTTAATAGCAGCAAGAGAAAAGGAGACACTTACCTACAAAGGAGTGCCCATCAGACTGTCAGCTGATTTCTCAAAAGAAACCTCATAGGCAAGAAGGGTCTGGAAAGAAATATTTGAATTCATGAAAGGTAAGGACCTACATCCAAAATTACTCTATCCAGCAAAGCTATCATTTATAATGGAAGGGCTGATAAAGTGCTTCCCAGATAAGGTCAAGTTCAAGGAGTTCATCATCACCAAGCCCTTATTATACAAAATGTTAAAGGGCTTTATCTAAGAAAAAGAAGATCAAAACTATGAACAATAAAATGACAACAAACTCACAGCTATTAACATTGAACCTAAAAAATAAACAAAAACAAACTAATTAAACAACTAGAACAGGAACAGAATCACAGAAATGGAGATCACATGGAGGGTTATCAGCAGGGAGGGGGAGGGGTGAAAATGAAGGAAAAGGCACAGGGAATAAGAAGCATAAATGGTAGGTAGAAGATAGACAGGGGGAGGTT